>JAWQEG010003091.1:27500-30000 GCA_033782935.1 Petrolisthes cinctipes | reverse complement strand
ATAAATATATCTAGATTCAAAGTGAACTGTTTGTATCTTAATTAAACACACATACAGTACACACACAAAAATAATACAAAAACGAAACATAAAAATATTAATAAAAACATTAATAATAATAATAATAATAAAAATTAATCTAGCACAATACGTATCTTAGGCCATTGTCACACTGTGTGTTGTGCCGCACAGTGTGACAAGGTACAGAATTTGTGGCTCCACCGCTACAGTTAACAAGGACGCATAGTGTGACAACGCCTTTAAATATAAACAAATGATTCTAGCACATCAGTATAGTAAAAAAAAAATAAAATGATTCTAGCACTTCAGTATATTAAATTAAATAAAAAAAAATTCTAGCACATCAGTATAATAAATTAAATAAAAAAGATTCTAGCACATCAGTATATTAAAAAAAGAAAGATTCTAGCACATGAGTATATTAAATTAAATAATAAAAAAAATTCTAGCACATGAGTATATTAAATAAAAGACAAACTTATTCTAGCACATCAGTATATATATATAAAAAATAATAATAATAATTCTCGTTATAATTTTCATAAGTTGTTGTTGTTGTTGTTGTTGTTGTTTTTGTTTGACTATAACAAACAATAATAAACACAAAAACAACATTATTTTATTTTCTATCATTCCTTCTCATTCTTTGTTTTTGTTGTTGTTGTTGTTTTTTTTGCTTGACTAAAACCAACAATAACAAAAGAAAAAAAAAACATTATTTCTTTTTTTTTTTCATTTCTTGATTGAAACCAACGATAAAAAAAAAAAACACGTATTTTCTTTTCATTAATTCTTTTGTTGTTATTGTTATTTTCTTTTCATTAATTCTTTTGTTGTTGTTGTTTTTTTTTTGCTTGATTAAAACGTACAATAAAAAAACACACATTATATTTCCTTCTCATTAATTTGTTTTTTTTTTTTTTTGCTTGACTAAAATTAACAAAAACTGTAAAAAACAAACATTATTTTCTTTTCATTCTTTTGTTTTTGTTTTTGCTAAATCAAAAGTAGCAATAAAAAAACCCATCTTGTACAAAAACTATTATAGATAAAAATAATAAAAATACACACTAATAATAATAATAATAATAATAATAATAACAATAATAATAATATCTTGTTTTTCTCTATCATTATTATTATAGTACTTAGTTTGCTTGTGCTTGGTGAGTTTAATAATAATAATAATAATAATAATAATAATATTAATAATAATAATAATAATAATAATAATAACAATAATAATAATACCCTCTCTTTCTCTACCATTATCATTACTTGGATAATAATAATAATAATAATAATAATAATAATAAAAACAACAATAATAAATAATAATACCTTCTCTCTTCCTCTTTCTCAATATAATTACTTGTTTAATAATAATAATAATAATAATAATAATAACAATAACACTACCTTCTCTCTCTCTCTCTCTTCTTTTCTCATTATAATTACTTGTTTAATAATAATAATAATAACAATAATAATAATAATAACAACATTCTATTTACTTCTATTTACTTAGTTTGCTTGCGAATAATAATAATAATAATAACAACAACACTACCTTCTCTCTCTCTCTCTCTCTCTCTCTCTCTCTCTCTCTCTCTCTCTCTCTCTCTCTCTCTCTCTCTCTCTCTCTCTCTCTCTCTCTCTTCGTTTGTCATTATCATCACTTTAATAATAATAATAATAATAATAAAAACAACACTACCTTCTCTCTCTCGCTCTCCCTCTCTCTCTCTCTCTCTCTCTCTCTCTCTCTCTTCACTTAGTCTGCTTGTGCTTAGTGAGTTTAATAGTAAGATGAGCGAGTACACAGTGAGGACAGGCCATCTCGGGTTGGTCGCTATGATACTGATCCAACAAAACCCTCGCTGTGTTGCCCAATAGTCCCGGCACGGTCATTACGGACGTCTCCATCTGGGGTAGCACTCGGGTCTGTGTTGGGGAAAGGGGGAGAGAAAGGAAGGTGAGATTAATTATTGGGAAAGAGGAGGGAAAGAGAGGTGAGGTTAATTATTGGGGAAAGGAGGGATTAATTATTGGGAAAAGGAGGGAGAGAGGTGAGATTAATTATTGGGAAAAGGAGGGAGAGAAAGGTGAGATTAATTATTGGGAAAGAAAGGTGAGATTAATTATTGGGAAAGAAAGGTGAGATTAATTAATTATTGGGAAAGAAAGGTGAGGATAATTATTGGGAAATGGGAAAGAAAGGTGATATTTGGTTTTTTGTTTTGTGTGTGTGTGTGTGTGTGTGTGTTTTCAGGAGATAATGATTGTGTGTGTAACTCTGTGTGTGTGTGTAACTCTGTGTGTGTGTGTAACTCTGTGTGTGTTCAGGAGATAATGACTGTGTATGTGTACCTGTGTGTGTGTGTGTGTGTGTGTGTGCATGTGTGTGTTACATATTATAGAACAATTGGAATTACATTATACTCCTAGAAATATCACCTGTAAAATATCATAAAAAAAA
>JAWQEG010003091.1:15000-25000 GCA_033782935.1 Petrolisthes cinctipes | reverse complement strand
ATTGCCTTCTCACTCATACCACATCTCTCATACACACTCTCATTACTTTCTCCATCCCACCTAGTAAGTCCACATGCTCCTCTCAAGTAACTCATTTCCACAGCACCTATTCTAGACTGATGAGCCCTACTCCATGTCCATGTCTCTGATATATAAATAAATAAATAAATAAAATAAAATAATATAATAAAAAAAGTTAATGATATTTTAGGGGAGAGTATAGTTTTGGTACAGTCGGCCTCAGAAATTCGTATACACCACTGTGACATCAAGGCTTCGTAACAGTAACTAGAAAATTGAGAGTGAAATGGAGGGATGGAGGGACAGATAGATAGATAGATGGACATGTAGATAGATAGATAGATAGACAGATAGATAGATAGATAGATAGATAGATAGATAGATAGATAGATAGATAGACAGATAGATAGACAGACAGACAGACAGATAGACAGACAGACAGATAGATAGATAGATAGACAGATAGACAGATAGATAGATACATAGCTAAATAGATAGATAGATAGATAGATAAATAGATAAATAGATAGATAGATAGATAGATAGACAGACAGACAGACAGACAGACAGACAGACAGACTGATAAATTAACCCACGAACTAACTAACATACTAACCGGCCTGTAGGTGCGATATAACCGAGGTACAGAGGTTGAGACAGAACTTGGTAGACAGTTGACTGAGAACCTTCATAGCCGGATCGCTGGTGCTGCCCTCTGTCCCGTCCCCTTCGCCCCCCCCGCCCCCGCCCCCTCCGGCCCCGACCGCACTCTCCTCGGGTCCTTCCTTCTCGCTTGGCGCTCCGTCACTGTAAACAAACATTCGGACATTGTTATTATTATTGTTATTGTTATTATTATTATTGTTATTATTATTATTGTTATTGTTGTTATTATTATTGTTATTATTGTCATTATTTGTTATTATTGTTATTGTTATTATTGTTTTTATTATTGTTATTATTGTTATTATTATTATTATTGTTATTATTATTATTATTATTATTACTATTATTATTATTATTATGTCTCTTTGTCAAAATTATATAATATTACATACATTAGGTAAACACACACACACACACATACATACATATAGTTAATTATATTTTATGGTGGAAGGAAGGAAGGAAGGTGTGTTGGGAGAGTGCAAAAAGAGTGTGTTGGGAGAGTGCAAAAAGAGTGTGTTGAGAGAGTGCATAGGTATGTTGAGAGAGTGCAAAAAGAGTGTGTTGAGAGAGTGCAAAAAGGGTGTGTTGGGAGAGTGCAAAAAGAGTGTGTTGAGAGAGTGCAAAAAGAGTGTGTTGGGAGAGTGCATAAGTGTGTTGAGAGAGTGCAAAAAGAGTGTGTTGGGAGAAGAATGTAACAAAGGTGCGTAAGAAGTGATCACAAGTGAGTAAGTGTGTGTGTGTGTGTGCGTGTGAGTGTGTGTGAGTGTGAGTGTGTGTGCGTGTGTGAGTGTGTGTGTGTGCGTGTGTGTTAGTGAACATGCGTGAGAATACAATACACATAGGCACATATTTTTCTATATGAGTGTGAGAGTGAAAGCGAGTGTGCGAGTGAGAGCGAGTGTGAGAGTGAGAGCGAGTGTAAGAGTGAGAGGGAGTGTGAGAGTGAGAGGGAGTGTGAGAGTGAGAGGGAGTGTAAGAGTGAGAGCGAGCGTGTGAGTGAATGAACATGACAAAAAAACATAGATATATTTTTTTTTTTTACATAAGCTTGTGAGAGTGAGTGAGAGTGAGCGTGAGAGTGAGCGTGAGAGTGAGAGTGAGAGTGAGTGTGTGTGTGTGTGTGTGTGTGTGTGTGTGTGTGTGTGTGTGTGTGTGTGTGTGTGTGTGTGTGTGTGTGTGTGTGTGTGTGTGCGAGTGAGTGTGTGCGAGTGAGTGTGTGCGAGTGAGTGTGTGCGAGTGTGTGTGTGTGTGTGTGTGCGTGTGTGTGTGTGTGCGTGTGTGTGTGTGTGTGAGTGTGTTCGTGTGAGTGTGTGCGTGTGAGTGTGTGTGCGTGCGAGTGTGTGCGTGTGAGTGAGTGAACATGCGTGAGAATATAATACACATAGGCACATATTTTTCTACATGAGTGTGAGAGTGAGAGCAAGTGTGTGAGTGAGAGTGAGTGAGCGTGTGTGAATGAGCGTGTGTGAGTAAGCGAGTGTGTGAATGAGCGCGTGTGTGAATGAGCACGTATGAGTGAACGAGCATGAGCGTGAGTGAGCATGTGCGTGTGTGAGTGAGCGTGTGAGCGAGCGCGTGTGTGAGTGAGCGTGTGAGCGAGCGCGTGTGTGAGTGAGCGTGAGAGTGTGTGTGCGTGCGACTAACTAACCCAACCCACCCAAAGAGGAGTAGTGCGAGGGGGTAGACGGTGCGAGGGAGGTGTGTGAGAAGTAGGTCCTCTAGTTGTGGTAATGGTAGTGCGTGTGAGAGCCAGAGTGTGATGCCTTCCTGTAGTACGTGCCTCATTCCGGTCTGGGACTCCTCAGTTTGTAGGCGAAGGTAATGGTCAATGATACGGACTGCTTCACTCACTAAGCTTCTGTAAATACACACATATATACATACATACATGGTTAGTACTGTATCACATAGTACATACACATATACACGCACATACGCACACTCTCATACACACAGGTAATGGTCAATGATACGGACTGCTTCACTCACTAGACTTCTGTAAATACATATATACGTATACTTAGTACATACACATATACATATACACGCACACATACACGCAGGTAATGGTCAATGATACGTACTGCTTCACTCACTAAGCTTCTGTAAATACACACATATATACATACATGGTTAGTACTGTATCACATAGTACATACACATATACACGCACATACGCACACTCTCATACGCGAAGGTAATGATCAATGATACGTACTGCTTCACTCACTAGGCTTCTGTAAATACACATATATACGTATACAGGGTTAGTATTACTTCGTACATACACATATACACATACACATATACATACACGGTTAGTATTATATAGTACATACACATATAAACATACATACACACTCATACACGCAGGTAAAGGTCAATGATACGGACTGCTTCACTCACTAGGCTTCTGTAAATACACATATACGTATACTTAGTACATACACATATACATATACACAACACACTCTCATACACGCAGGTAATGGTCAATGATACGGACTGCTTCACTCACTAGGCTTCTGTAAATACATATATATATATACATACATGGTTAGTACTGTATCACATAGTATATACACATACACATACACACGCACATACGCTCACATACATACACACATACGCAGGTAATGGTCAATGATACGTACTGCTTCACTCACTAGGCTTCTGTAAATACACATATACGTATACTTAGTACATATACATATACACAACACACTCATACACGCAGGTAATGGCTGATGATACGTACTGCTTCACTCACTAGGCTTCTGTAAATACATATATACATACATGGTTAGTATTATATAGTACACACACATACACATATACATAGTACACACATATACATATATACACACACACACACACACACACACACACACTACAATACTCACGTTCTTGTTGATGACTGAGTGGAATCATCATCTTCTCCTTCTACAGTTTTCTTGCCTTCAGTAGCAGTAGTAGCAGTAGTAGCAGTAGTAGTAGCAGTAGTAGCAGTAGTAGCAGTAGTAGCAGAAGTAGCAGTAGTAGCAGTAGTAGTAGTAGTAGCAGAAGTAGCAGAAGTAGCAGTAGTAGCAGTAGTAGTAGTAGTGTCCTTGGTGGTAGTAGTGGTGTGTGTGTGTGTGTACATGTCTCCGCTCTGTTTGAGGAGTGCGTACAGGTGGTGGTGCATGGCTTGGCTATACTGTCGTTCTAGGGTGTACAGTGTTGCCAGAGCCTGGTGACCCTCGGCCTCTTGTAGCTAAAGAAAGAGAAAATAATAATGAGTGAGTAAATAATTATATACCGATATTAATTATGAAGTGTGTGTGTGTGTGAGGTGTGTGAGTTATACATGGTGTGTGTGTGTGTGTGAGGTGTGTGAGTTATACATGGTGTGTGTGTGTGTGTGTGCGTGTGAGTTATATGAGGTGTGTGTGTGTTTGTGTGTGAGTTATACGAGGTGTCTGTGTGTGTGTGTGTCTGTGTGTGTGTGTGTGTGTGTCTGTGTGTGTGTGTATGTGCGTGCAAGTTATATGAGGTGTGTGTGTGTGTGTGTGTGTCTGTGTGTGTCTGAGGTGTGTGCGTGAGTAATACGAGGTGTGTGTGTGGTGTGTGAGTAATACGAAGTGTGTGTGTGGTGTGTGAGTAATACGAAGTGTGTGTGTGAGTTATACGAGGTGTGTGTGTGTGTGCGAGTAAAACAAGGTGTCTGTGTGGTGTGTGTCTGTGTGAGTTATACGAGGTGTGTGTCTGTGTGTGTGTGTGTGTGTGTGTGTGTGAGATGCATGAGTTATACGAGGTGTGGTGTCTGTGTGTGTGTGTGTGTGTGTGTGTGAGTCATACGAGGTGTGTGTGTGTGTGGTGTGTGTCTGTGTGTGTCTGAGGTGCGTGCGTGAGTAATATGAAGTGTGTGTGTGTGTGTGTCTGTGGTGTGTGTCTCTGTGTCTGTGTGTGTATGTGTCTGAAGTATGTGAATTATATGAGGTGTCTGTGTGTGTCTGTGTGTGTGTGTAATACGAGGTGTGTATCTGTGTGTGTGTCTGTGTCTCTGTCTGTGTGTGTGTGTGTGTGTGTGTGTGAGTTACCATATTAGTGACGTTCTTGGTGCTGTAGCTGCCGTGTAGGAAGGACAGTGCTGTGCGAAGGGTACACGGTCCGTAACTACCGTCATCTCCCTCCTCCACCGACCCCCCTCCACCACCTCCACCTCCTCCACCACCTCCGTCCCTCCGCTCCTTCTCTCCACCCTCCGTCTCGGCTATGGAGTCGAGGTGCACCTGACCCAACCACCAGTGAGCTCCACCTCTGGTCTGCACGGAGAATAATAATAATAATAATAATAATAATAATAATAATAATAATAATAATAATAATAATAATTATAATGATAATAATAATAATAACAATAATAATAATAATAAAAATAATAATAATAATAATAATAATAATAATAACAATAATAATAATAATAAAAATAATAATAATAATAATAATGATAATACTACTACTACTACTACTACTATTACTACTACTACTACTACCAATAATAATAATAATCATAATAACGACAATAATAATACTACTACTCCTACTACTACTAATGATAATAATAATAATAATAATAATAATACTGCTAATAATAATAATAATAATAATAATAGAATAGCCTACATACTGCTACATACTCTCCTCTCTCCTCCACACACACTCCCACACTCTCCCACCCACACACACACACACATACACTCTCCTCTCCCACACCCACACTCACACTCTCCTCTCTCACCCACACCCACACTCACACTCTCCTCTCCCACCCACACCCACACTCACACTCTCCTCTCCCAACCACACACACTCTCACACATAAACTCTCCTCTCTCTCACCCACACACACACTCCCTTCTCTCTCCTCTTCCACCCACACACACACATATACACATACACACACACTCTCTCCTCTACCACCACACACACACACACACACACACACACATACCTTTTCCTGTTGGTGTTGTTGATGATGATGGTGGTGTGTAGTAGTGGGTGTAGTAGTGGGTGTAGACAAGGTACTATAGTGAGTATGATGGTGTGGGTGTGGGTGTGGGTGTTGGTGGGGGTGTGTAGGGGCCGGGGGTAGTCCCATCACGGGCCGGGGGGTCTCACAGTTGGAGTGGACCGTGTGGGGCACCTTGAGGACCCTTTTGGTGGTCCGTAACATGAACACGCGCCCCGCCTGGCCCCTCTCGTCGTCAGCCCCCCCGCCCCCCACACCACCACCGCCGCTGCTGGTTCGACCGAGCTGGAAGGAATGGACGGAAATAGATCGTAACAGTGAGGTCATATGGCGCCCGAGGAAGAGAGGGTTATGGAGGAATGTACGGAATGGAGGGAGAAAATTGATTGATTATTTTATTGGTATTTGGTGCCATAACAGCGAGGTCATATGACGCCCGAGGAAGAGAGAGTTATGGAGGAATGCACGGAATGGAGGGAGAAAACTGATTGATTGATTGATTGTTTGATATTAGCCAGCAAACAAATTACTTGATTGATATTAGCCAGCAAACAAATCCCCCCAACATCACTCAAGGGGGATTTATTTTGCAACATAGTTTGGAGGAATTGGAGACTTTCCAAAATTCACCAACAGAAGAATATCCCATTAATACCGGTTGACAACATAAATCAACACCACCAACAAATGTAGATGACCCCAGGTGACCACATTTGTTGACATTGTAGTTTTTAAATATGTTTGTTTTGGCAGGCTCCGCTTTTCCTATAATTACCATATACAGTATGTATGTAAAGACGACAGTGACATTATATTTCATATTGTGTTGAAAGATGTGATTCTGAGATGTTTTATAACGAAATTAGAGTGTGAAAATGGGGACAGGCTTGGGGGGAGGGTTAGGGGGTGCGGGAATATGGGACAGGCTTTCTACCCCCCCCTCCAAGCCTGTCCCCCTATTCCCGCACCCCCCCAGTCCCTCCCCAAGCCTGTCTCCTATTCCCCGCACACCCCCAAGCCTGCCCCCTATTCCCACACACCCCCAAGTCCCCCCCCACCCAAACCTGTCTCCCTAGTCCTGCACCCCCAAGTCCCCCCCCCAAACCTATCCCCTAGTCCCCGCACCCCTCCACCCCAAGCCTGTCCCCTAGTCCCACACACCCCCAAGTCCCCCCCCCCAAGCCTGCCCCCTAGTCCCGCACCCCCGCAGTCACCCCCCCCAAGCCTGCCCCCTACACCCGCACCCCCTTAAGATCAACACACAAAACGAAATAAGACAAAAAATAAAAAAAAAAAACTGTGAGTGTTATTATGTTACCTGTGAGTAGAAGTTTGAGCCCCACCCCCATAGCTGACCCTGAGACTCCAACGCCAGTGTGAAGTCGGCGCCACAGGCCACCTCTGTGATGTAGGTGTCGTCTAGTATCCTGGTGGGGCAGCATACCTCTCGTCGGTTACCTGTGCCTGTTGGGGGGGGTTGGGGGATTGTGGGGTTATTGTTATTATTATTATTGTTTTTTTTATGTTATTGTTATTATTATTATTATGATTTTTTTTTTTTTTTTTTACATTATTGTTAGTATTGTTATTGTTATTATTATTATTATTATTGTTTTTTTTACGTTATTGTTATTATTATTATTATTATTGTTTTTTTTTATATTATTGTTAGTATTGTTATTGTTATTAACATTTTTTTTTTCTATACTATTACTATTGTTATTGTTATTATTATTATTATTATTATTATTTAATATTTTTTATTTCAATACCGTCACCTGTCCTTCCATACCCTCACCCACTCCCCAATACCCTCACCTGTCCTTCCCTGTCCTTCCAATACCTACACCTGTCCTTCCAATACTCACCAAGTTGTCCTGCCATATTCCTTCCCCATGCATACAGAGCACCGTGTGTAGTGAGCAGTACACAGTGTTGAGATCCACACCCGACAGCCCTCACAGCACCAAACCCATGGGGCATCTCAACCTCACGGGGCAGCAGGTGACCCAAGTCCGACGGGTCACACGACGGCACCGTGTTGGCGCTCACCGTACGGGGTTGGTTGGCGAAGGTGGTGGTAGTTGTGGTAGTGGTTGTGGTGGTGGTTGTGGTTGTTGTGGTTGTTGATTCTGGTGGTGGTGGTGGTAAATGGATATGTGGTATTATATGTAAGTTACTGTTCAATTTTATCATTATTATTATTATTATTATTATTGTTATTTTTATTTTGTGGATTATATTCAATTTACTCTTCAATTCAGTGTGTGGGAATAGGGGGACAGGCTTGGGGTGGGTAGAAAGCCTGTCCCCCTATTCCCGCACCCCCTAAACCCCTCCCCCAAGCCTGTCCCCTATTCCCACACACCCCCAAGCCTGTCCCCCTACTCCCACACCCCCCTAAACCCCCCCCAAGCCTGTCCCCTATTCACACACCCCCCCAAGCCTGTCCCCCTACTCCCGCACCCCCCTAAACCCCCCCCAAGCCTGTCCCCCTACCCCCGCACCCCCTTAATTATTACCAGAGAGCAAAGTAAATATTCAATCAGAAAACTCTAAAAGATATTATACATATTAGAAAATATAACAACACAGTAAAGTTATAATTCAATCTCAAAACAATAAGACTCTGTTTATAAATAATTAACAGGTATATATGTGTAGACTGTGTTTGTAAATAATTAACAGGTATATATGTGTAGACTCTGTTTGTAAATAATTAACAGGTATATATGTGTAGACTCTGTTTGTAAATAATTAACAAGTACACATTAATGTTTATAAATAATTAACAGGTTTATATGCATAGACTTTGTATAATATAATGTCTCACCTTGCTGTGTGTTGACGTGACTGGTATTACCGTCACCTTCGACCTTCTTTCCGGCATCACTCTCGACACATTCACCTTCCACCACCGTCACCGTCACCACCGCCGCCGCCGACGCCTCCCCCCCCTCCACCACCAGGGCCTTCTCCGGGGATGGGGAGGGGGATATAACGAAGGAGGAGGTTGTGGTGGTGGTGGTGTGTGGGGCGCCTCCTTCCTGCTCCTGCTGTAGGTGGTGGACTCTCCTTTGGCTCTCATCTTCGGGTAGGGCTGTTATGGAGTCGTCGCTCTCACTCTCGCTCTCACCGACGATAATTTCATTGCCGTTTACGCTTTTTCCACGGTCCTCTCCCTCTCCTTCTCCCTCTCCTTTCTTTCCCTCGCTCTCCTTCTCCTTCTCCTTCGCCTCCTCCTCCTTCTTCTTCCCATTCTCCTCCGCCTCCTGCTGTTGTTGTTGTTGTTGTTGTTGTTGTTGTTGTTGTTGACAGTTGCGTGCCCGTCGCTGTAGTTGTGCCTGGACCCTAAGACAAGCTGGGTTGTTTCCCCACGTGTACACTTTGTGGTTCTTTGTCACCGCAAGCTGTAAAGAAGAGCAGAGAGAGTGAGTGAGTGAGTGGGGAGAGTGAGGGAGAGAGGAGGGAAGGGGGGGAGGGGAATGAGAGGGGAGGGAAGGGGGGGAGGGGAGAAGGGGAGTGAGTGAGAGGGGAGGGAAGGGGAGTGAGAGGGGAGGGAAAATGGTGAGTGAGTGAGTGAGAGAGGAGGGAAAATGGTGAGTGAGTGAGTGAGAGGGGAGGGAAGTGAGTGAGTGAGTGAGAGAGTGGAGAAGGGGAGGGAGTGAGTGAGAGAGGAGGGAAAATGGTGAGTGAGTGAGTGAGGAGGGAATGAGGGAGAGAGATAGGGGAGTGAGGATGGAAGGGGAGTGAGTGAGTGAGGATGGAAGGGGAGTGAGTGAGGAGGGAAGGAGAGTGAGTGAGTGAGGAGGGAAAGAGAGTGAGTGAGTGAGGAATGAAGGGAAGTGAGTGAGTGAGGAATGAAGGGAAGTGAGTGAGTGAGTGAGTGAGAGAGGGGAGAAAGGGGAGGGAGTGAGTGAGAGGGGAGGGAAAGAGAGTGAGTGATTGAGAATGAAGGGAAGTGAGTGAGTGAGTGAGAATGAAGGGAAGTGAGTGAGTGAGTGAGAAGGATATACAAAAAAAAACATCCTGTATCAATAAAAATACAAAAAAACTCACATTATGTATTTAAATAACAGTAAAAATACAAAACTCGCATTATCTAAATATTGATACAAATATAAAACTCCATTCTTTATAAGTTCATGTATCGATAAAAAAAATACAAAACTCGCATTATTTAAATATCAATAAAAATACAAAACACACATTCTTTTAAGTCCATGTATTGATAAAAAAAAATTTACAAAACTCACATTCTTTAAATATCAATAAAAATACAAAACTCACATTCTTTAA
>JAWQEG010003091.1:0-7500 GCA_033782935.1 Petrolisthes cinctipes | reverse complement strand
CGCCTCCACCGTCACCATCTCCTCCCCCACTCCACCACCACCACCACCATAGGCCAGGAGGTGTGGATGGTGGTGGTGGTGATGGTGGTGGTGGTGATGAGGGGGGTATGAGGAGGAGGAGTTGTTAGTAGTAGTAGTAGTAGTGGTTGTTGGTGATGAGTGATATGGGTGACGTCTTCCGTTGTTGATCTGTAGGAAGGGACGTATTGCCGGGTGTGTTGGGTTGTACAGGTCGGCCAGTCGACGCAGCGTGCCGATCTCCAGCGCCGGCAGGAGGCTGAGGACTAGGGCCATGTGTGTGCGTGCCAGTGACGGCCGCACCAGTAGTACCTGACGCAGCTCCGGGTCAGACACACAGTGCAGGTACCCGGCCTCTCTCTCCCGGGAGATGGGCACCATACCCGCCTCACTCACACCTCCACCTCTGAGTTGATCTGGGGTGAGGTTATCCAGTATGGGTGATGCCTGAGGTGATAATAATGCCCGTAGTTTCTCAAGGTATAATCCCCTTGATGCTGCTAGGTATTGTAATGTTTCCCATCGCCATGACCCAGCTGAGAATGCCAATGCTAAGGTCTCATCGTAGTGTTGATTGTCACGGAGGAACAGCAGAAGGTTCCGTAGTGCCTGCTGTTGTGGGTGGTGTGACGGGGGGGACTTGGGGGTGTTGGGGCGGGGTGGGGCGGTGCGTGGATGTGTCGGGGGGTGGCAGAGCTGATGTAGGTGGGCCAGTATAGCCAGGTTGGCCAGGTTACGTCGCTCCTCGGCACCAAGGTCCGGCCCACTCACCCCACTAGTTAATGTACCCATGTAGGTGAGGAATTCTGTGACCAAACCCTGACCAGCGAACTTTATCGAACACTTCACATGGGGACACTGTAATGATAAACAACTCTATTATTATCATCATTATATCACCATTCTCACACACACACACACACACACATATATATACACTATACACACACACACACACACTTTATGGAACACTTCACACAGGGACACTGTAATGAAAAACAACTCTATTATTATCATCATTATAATATCACTGTAATGATATATAACTCTTATCATTATCATCATTATATCACCATTCTCATACACACACACATACAACTTGACGGAACACTTTACACGGGGAGACTGTATAAATGACAAATATTTTTATTATCATCAATATTCCAATAAATAACTTTATCTTCATCATTATCATTAATACCCCATATACACACACATATATATACATACACACACACATATATATACACACACACATATATATACACTATACCCACACACACACACATATATATATACACACTATACACACAGCCACACACACATATATACACACAAACACACACACACACATAAAATATACATACACACACACACACATAAAATATACATACACACACACACACATAAAATATACATACACACACACATAAAATATACACACACACACACACACACATATACACACAGCCACACACACACATATATATACACACACACACACACACACACACACACACAGTTCCTCTCACCCTGGAGTGTTTGTAGAGAGCGATAGCGGCGCTGAAGTTTCTGGCCCTAAGCTTGACGTCGGCAGCCAGTTCAAACAGCTTAGGGTCCAAGGAGAAGATGACCCCCAGTTTGTGTGCCTCCTCAAAGTCACCAGCGTGTAGAACCAGGGACATGAACTGGGACTCAACGCTCATCCTAAACACACACACAGATAGAGATAGATAAGAGGATGAATGAGAGGATGAATGAGAGGATGAATGTGAGGATGAATGAGAGAAGAGAATAGACAGACACACAGACACAGATAGATAAGAGGAGGATGAATGAGAGGATGAATGAGAGAAGAGAATACACAGAGACACAGATAGATAAGAGGAGGATGAATGAGAGGAATGAATGTGAGGATGAATGAGAGAAGAGAATAGATAGATAAATAAAAGGAGAATGAAGGAATGTATGTATGTGAGGATGAAATGAGAGGATAGATAGATAGATAGATAGAGAAGAGAACACACAGACACACAGATAGATAAGAGGATGAATGAGAGGATGAATGAGAGACATGAACTGGGACTCAACGCTCATCCTAAACACACACACAGACACAGATAGATAAGAGGAGGATGAATGAGAGGATGAATGAGAGAAGAGAATAGACAGACACACACACAGATAAGAGGAGGATGAATGAGAGAAGAGAACAGATAGATAAATAAAAGGAGGATGAAGGAATGTATGTGTGTGAGGATGAAATGAGAGAATAGATAGATAGATAGATAGATAGATAGATAGATAGATAGATAGATAGATAGATAGATAGATAGATAGATAGATAGATAGATAGATAGATAGATAGATAGATAGACAAAGGGAGGATGAATGAGAGGAGGAATGAGAAGAGAATAGACAGACACACAGATAGATAAGAGGAGGATGAATGTGAGGATGAATGAGAGAAGAGAACAGATAGATAAATAAAAGGAGGACGAATGAGAGAATGAATGAGAGGAATGAATGAGAGAAGAGAACACACAGACACACACAGATAGATAAGAGGATGAATGAGAGACATGAACTGGGACTCAACGCTCATCCTAAACACACACACAGACAGACAAAAGGAGGATGAATGAGAGGATGAATGAGAGGATGAACAAAAAAATAAAACACACACACGATAGGTGAAAGAAGGAATGAGAAAATGAAGGAATGAATGAATGAGAGCATGAATGAAGGAATGAATGAGAGAACAGAACACACAAACGAAAAGTGGATCAAGGAATGAATGAATGAATGAGAAAACATATATGTGTGTGTGTGTGTGTGTGTGTGTGTGTGTGTGTGTGTGTGTGTGTGTGTGTGTGTGTTGTATGTATATCTATGTATGTATATAAATAAAAACTAACCTTGGCTTACAGACATAGAGAGCTTTAATATGTGTGTGTGTATGTGTCTGTATAAATGTCTGTGTGTATGTATGTATGTATATATACAATACATACTAACATACTAACCTTGACTGACAAACATATAAAACTTTAATATGTGTGTGTGTGTATGTGTGTCTGTATGTGTCTGTATATATGTCTGTGTGTATGTATGTATGTATCTAAATAAAAACTAACCTTGGCTAACACACATATAAAACTTTAATATGTGTGTGTGTGTATGTATATATGTATGTATGTATATGTATGTATGTATGTATATAAATAAAAACTAACCTAGACTGACAGACATATAAAACTTTAATATGTGTGTTTGTATGTCTGTATAAATGTCTGTGTGTCTGTATATATGTCTATGTGTCTGTATATATGTCTGTGTATATGTATGTATGTATATAAATAATACATACTAACATACTAACCTTGGACTGACAAACATATAAAACTTTAATATGTGTGTGTATGTGTGTATGTGTATATATGTCTGTGTGTTTGTATACATGTCTATGTGTCTGTATATATGTCTGTGTGTATATGTATGTATATAAATAATACATACTAACATACTAACCTTGGCTGACACACATATAAAGCCTTAGTAGTGACAACCAAACATCCATGTGGCCAAGTATGATGTGGCACCTCATCCTCATCCTCATCCTCTTCATCTACATCCCTTCTGCTCCTCCTACCACCAACGCGCTGACCCCCCCTCCCCCCGACACCACCACCGCCGCCCCCGACCTGGGAGGAGCGGTCGGAGCAGGGTGGGCTCGCGTCGTCCTGCGGGGGGGGTATGAGTGGGGGGCTGGGGTGGAGGGATAGTATGGGTTCGTCGGAGGGAAGGTTAATCTCTTGTACTACTGGGTCAATCTTGCTGTCCTAGGGTGAAAGTATATATAAGTAAATAGTACAGTATTATTATTATTATTATTATTATTATTGTTATTATTATTATATTATTATTATTGTTGTTATTATTATTATGATTATTACCATATTATTTTTATTTTCATTATTATTTTTATCATTATTATTATTATTATTTTCATTATTATTATTATATTCATTGTGATTTTCATTATTATTTTTATTATTATTATATTCATTATTATTTTCATTAATATTTTTATAATCACCATTACTATAACACACCAACACAGATTATTTTATTAAGCAAACAATGGACACCAAAATATTAAAAAAAAAAAAACATAGCAACACAAAAACAAACAAAAAAACAAACAGCAGAAACTCCCACAAAAGAGAATACATAAATAAATAAACAGAAGCACAAAACAAATAATAAAAAAACAACATAAACAAACAACAGAAACTCACAAACAAAAACACAGCAACACAAAATAAACAAACAACAAAAAATCACACAAACAAAAAACAAACAACAACAAAAACTCACACAAACCTCTCACACAAACTTAAAAAAAAAAAATAATAATAAAAACAATAAAAACAATAACAATAATAATAACAATAATAATAATAATAATAAAAACAATAACAATAATAATAATAACAATAACAATAACAATAACAATAACAATAATAATAATAATAATAATAAAAACAATAATAATAACAATAATAACAATAATAACAATAACAATAACAACAATAATAATAATAACAATAACAACAACCCCACCCCGACCCTAATACGAGACTGACAATGGTGCCGTCGATCTTCGAAGACGACGCGAAGAACGTCGATACGAGTGAGAGTCTCGGTGCCGGTGTGTGTTGGGTTAGGAAGATAATCTCGTTCTGCAGTACCACCTGTTCCACTCCGGGTATTACCTTGAAGACGTAGAGGGGGGTCGGCTCCAGGTCCGTGTTGTATACCTGGGGTGAAGAAGGGTGAATGGGGTGAGAAAGGGGGAAGGGTGAATGGGGTGTGGAAGGGGGGAGGGTGATTGGGGTGGGGGAAGGGTGAATGGGGTGAGAAAGGGGAAAGGGTGAATGGGGTGTGAATTGATTGGGGGTGGGGTGAGGGTGAATGGGGTGAGAATTGACTGAAGAAGGGGAGTGAATTTGACTGAGAAGGGGGAGGGTGAGTGGGGTGAGAAGGGGGAAGGGTGAATGGGGTGAGAAAAGGGGGGAAGGGTGAATGGGGTGAGAAAAGGGGGGAAGGGTGAATGGGGTGTGAATTGACTGAGGAAAGGTGTGGGGTGAAGGGTGAGTGGGGTGTGAAAGGGGGAAGGGTGAATGGGGTGTGAATTGACTAAGAAAGGGTAAAGGGTGAATGGGGTGAGAATTGACTGAGAAATGGGGTGGGGTAGGGGTGAATGAGGTGTGAATTGACTGTTGTGGGGTGAGAAAGGGTGAAGGGTGAATGGGGTGTGAATTGACTGAGAATGGGGAGTAAATTGACTGAGAAGGGGGAGTGAATTGACTGAGAAGGGGGAGTAAATTGACTGAAGAAGGGGAGTGAATTTGACTGAGAAGGGGGAGTAAATTTGACTGAGAAGGGGAGTAAATTGACTGAGAAAGGGGAATGAATTGACTGAGAAGGGGAGTAAATTGACTGAGAAGGGGGGAGTAAATTGACTGAGAAGGGGGAGTGAATTGACTGAGAAGGGGGAGTAAATTGACTGAAGAAGGGGGGAGTAAATTGACTGAAGAAGGGGGGAGTGAATTGACTGAAGAAGGGGGGAGTAAATTGACTGAAGAAGGGGGGAGTGAATTGACTGAAGCACGGGGGAGTAAATTGACTGAAGAAGGGGGGAGTAAATTGACTGAAGAAGGGGGGAGTAAATTGACTGAAGAAGGGGGGAGTGAATTGACTGAAGAAGGGGGAGTAAATTGACTGAGAAGGGGGGAGTGAATTGACTGAGAAGGGGGGAGTAATTTGACTGAGAAGGGGGGAGTGAATTGACTGAGAAGGGGGAGTGAATTGACTGAGAAGGGGGAGTGAATTGACTGAGAAGGGGGAGTGAATTGACTGAGAAGGGGGAGTTAATTGACTGAGGAGGGGGGGAGTTAATTGACTGAGAAAGGGGGAGTGAATTTGACTGAGAAGGGTGGAGTAAATTGACTGAAGAAGGGGAGTGAATTGACTGAGAAGGGGGAGTGAAATTGACTGAGAAGGGGGGAGTGAATTTGACTGAGGAGGGGTGGGGCGGGGGGAGGGTAAGACTGTGTGACGATATATTAACTATTTTTTTAATGGCAATACAAAAAATTATTTACTCCACAAATTTCCATCATCATCTCTCTCTCTCTCTCTCTTTCTCTCTCTCTCTCACTCTTCTCTCTCTCCTCTCACTCTCTCTCAATCTATCCCTCTCTCACCTCAATCTCTCTATCTTTCTCTCAATCTATCCCTCTCTCTCTCTCTCCACTCACACACACACACTCTCTCTCTCTCTTTCTCTCTCCTCTCACTCTCTCTCAATCTATCCCTCTCTCTCTCTCTCGCTCACTCTCTCTCTCTCTCACTCTCTTTCTCACACACACACACTCTCTCTCTCTCTCCACACACACACACTCTCTCTCTTTTCTCTTCTCTAACACACACTCTCTCTCTCTCTCTCTCTCTTCTCTCTCTCTCTCTCTCTCTCTCTCTCTCTCTCTCTCTCTCTCTCTCTCTCTCTCTCTCTCTCTCTCTCTCTCTCTCTCTCTCTCTCTCTCTCTCTCTCTCTCTCTCTCTCTCTCTATCTCTCTCTCTCTCTCACCATCAGAGTATCATTATCAGTACAGTGCGCAGCCAAAAGATGTTTTTCTCGTGCGAACTGAGGCGTGGCTGGCGCATCTTGTATGTACCGACCCACCTCTCTGGCCTCGCTGCCGTGTGTGTCGGGGGCTGGTGTGGGGTCGGGGGCGGCGCTGGATCCCCCCTCCCCTCCCCCTCCCCCCCCTCCTCCGGTCCCCGCCCCACTGCTGCTTCCAATTGTTGTTGTTGTTGTTGGTGTTGTTGTTGTTGTGTTGGGGTGGATTGGTCTGGTGGTGTGGTCAGTGATGGGGAGTACACCTCGTCTATGTCGCATGTGTCAACACCTGTACAGAAAGGAATATTAATTAGTGGTCTTTCATAGCTGTTACTATTCTATATCTCACTCACACCTTTCTATTATATTATTATCACTAAAATAATCACATATTATATTAATACTATGCCTGTACAGAAAGGAATATTAATTAGTGGTCTTTCATAGCTGTTACTATTTTATATTTCACTCACACCTTTCTATTATATCATTATCACTAAAATAATCACATACTATATTAATACTATGCCTGTACAGAAAGGAATATTAATTAGTGGTCTTTCATAGCTGTTACTATTTTATATTTCACTCACACCTTTCTATTATATTATTATCACTAAAATAATCACATATTATATTAATACTGTACTATGGGATACAAGTTTATACCGCAAGGAAAATCAATTACCCTAACCTTCCCCAACCTTCCCTAACCTTCTCCATCCTTCCCTAACCTTCTCCATCCATCCCTAACCTTCCCCATCCTTCCCTAACCTTCCCCATCCTCCCTTCCC
>JAWQEG010003090.1:0-203822 GCA_033782935.1 Petrolisthes cinctipes | reverse complement strand
GGAGGGAGAGAGTCTTGGGTACAACATAGACGTATACACCCAGGTAGTTTACCATTCGACTTTCCCTCTCCTCACATTCCAACGACATGGTTATTTCCTTACACGGACCATTGTTGTTGTTGTTACATTATTATTGCTTACAAAACTCGAATTGAGGTAATTGGTTGGCTTTGTTTGGTAACACTGAGGTCCCGGTCACACACACACACACACACACACACACACACACACACACACACACACACACACACACACACACACACACACACACACACACACACACACACACACACACACACACACACACACACAGATCATTTGACATATATGTACATGACAAAAGTGCACATGCAGACACCCATGGAAGCGAACCTCTCATATACATACAGGAATACATACATACAGGAATACATACAGTACCGGTATATACATATACGAGGATGAGGGAATATCGTGTATTTCAACTGCAATGTTATTGTTCCATGAAGGGCTCTTTTATTTGTACTGAAGCTTATCATTTTCATTGTTGTTTTTATTATCCTCCCTGCATCGGATGTTGAAATGGTTGGTGTTTTTATTTATTTTGCCGAAAGTCTGAGAACGAATGAAAAAGAATATAAACATATTGAAAGCATTGATCTAGTTATTGTTTATTCTTATTCTGGCTGACAATTAATGTTCACAGACAATATCGTAAGAGCCTAATGTGACTGGTTGAATTTAACAACCCAGAGGGGAGGAGTCAACCTCCAACCAAGTACATACAACATATTGAAATCATTTACCAGTAACCATAAAATGAAGCTACATATATAGACTTTAAAATTTGTATATTAGGGGCATCACAATTAAAGTAAAGTCGTGAAATGTGAATCAGATTAAATTAGCTAAATTTTTAATTATGAGGCACTCAGATATAGGAGAATCCGTATACCAAGCCATGTAATATGATGTTCGTATGAAAACCCACACTGCCAGACGAAATATTGGGTATATGGTTTTTTCTACTTGCATGGATGATAACGACGGTGTGATTTTCCCTCTCATATGATATTGTTTTGATTGTCTTCCTATTGCGTCAGAAGAAAAATGGACAAGGAATAACTCGTTCTGTTATTCTTTGGGCGAGTCGCATCGGAATACGTATAGGATTCATCTGGAGTCTGTTTCTGTGCCGTAAACTTTGGGTCAGAACATGTGGGATCCCGGTTTTGGTGTGACGGTGCCATTACTCTGAGGAACTGTAGGTCTGACAGAGGGGAACATTAAGAGCATTTCAGAGTAATTAAAAGCATATCTATTAGAAGGAACCATTTAGTTGTGTGAATCCTGACTGACGTGCCAGAGAGTATTAAGGGGGTTACTAATTCGTTTTTGGTACATTGGAGTGCCATGATTCCTCCAAACTATGCTAGGAAACAGGACCAGAAGAGCAAAAATAATAGTGTTTAGTTGCTTGGAATAGTTTGGATGATTCAGTTCCTCCAGATTTACCAACACAAAACCTCCCCTTAACAATGTCCAAACCAACATTTTTGCATAACGTGACATAAACCGCTTCACTGATATTAGGTAAGGGTTGTCGACTGCTAATGATCTCTTCCTTGGAACAAATACAAAGCGATAACAGTGTATAAAAGAACATAAATAGAATATACATACCGGTACATCCTTTTAATTAACATTAGTTATACAAATAGAAACACAGCCAACACAGTTACCCCCTGTACTGGATGTCCCATAAATCTGGAACCAAGGATGGAAATGAAATAAAATGACAACGATAAAAGTCATGGGGAGAACAACCAATGTTTCGTTTAAGGGGGTGTGGGAATAGGGGGACATGCTAGGGGGGGTTTAGGGGGGTGCGGGGGGGTTTTGGGTGGGTCGGGGGGGTTTTGGGGGTGGGTGGGAGTAGGGGGACAGGCTTGAGGGGGGGTTAGGGGGGGGCGGGATTAGGTTACAGGCTTTCTACCCACTCCAAGCCTGTCCCCCTATTCCCGCACCCCCTCAGTCCCCCCCCCCCCACCAAGCCTGTCCCCTACTCCCGCACCCCCTTAATTAAAGTTATGCATTGGGGGCATTAGTTTTCGTTATGGTCCGAGACATGAGATTACCACCAATATGTTTTTAGGAGGATTTAATTTTGACGTTAAGTTGTTCTTGTCTTGTTAAGTAATTGTAATCTGTATCTTATCTATGATCGCTGTCAATCTGTATGTCTGTCTATCTATCAGTCAGTGTGCCCTCTTCACGTCTTAGTTTCATGACTTGGAATAATATAATGTACAGCCACAATCAAATATCCATCGACACTTTCCTTCCATCGTAGTAAATATCTTGGTAATAAAAAACAACACGTGTATGTATGATTTTGCAGCACCTCATAATAATAATAATTGAGGGGGTTGAGTTGACGTAAGGTGTTGTTGTATGATTATATTTTGATATGATACTGACTTAATTGCATGATGGAAGGAAAGTGTCGGTGGATATTTGATTGTGGCTGTACAGTAGAAAATTAGAAAATTATTGTAATATTTTGGCTTGGCTTTGGGATGACTTATTTGTGTTATTAAATACTCTCATGCACCAAGAGTTCGCAGTTTTTCTCTTTCATCATGTTATTGCACCTCAGGTCAATGTCACGCACCAGATGTTTTCACGTTTGAGTTGCAAATTATTGTCATATTTGCACATGACTCGTCTCTGTGCTCGAGATTAATCTTTTTTTGCAGTCTAATTTTGCTGTGATGAAACCAGAATGTCAGGAAGCAATATTTATTAAGCTCGTTCACACACACACACACACACACACACACACACACACACACACACACACACACACACACACACACACACACACACACACACACACAACACACACACACACACACACACACACACACACACACACACACACACACACACACACACGTTATTTGAAAGGGGAAGGAAAGAAAATCTGTAATTGCTAATGTTTTTTTGTTTTTCCCATATACAGTATACCAGATTGATTATATATGATGACATTATATCGTCGTTATCATTATGGCACTTGTATATTTATTACTAAAAGTTGGAATACGACTATCATTCATACTTACCGGTATTATCTATATCTTTGCGAGGTACAGTACTAATCAGTCCACCGTGTGTGTGTGTGTGTGTGTGTGTGTGTGGAGGACCTTGATGTGTTAGTGTTTGTTATCTGTGGAGTTATCGATGGGTTCCTGATACAATGTTCACGTCTCCAAGGGCCAGTCAGTGGTCACCATAACAATAGTCTGGCTGGTACTGTCTTGTGTCTCGCCCACTTCTCGTCCTCTCTAGTATATATTCGGTCCAATCTTATACCTCCTGGAAGACTATGAAGAACGAGGATGAAGATGATAGGGAGGTGGACAGCAAATACAAAGGAGAGAGAAGGAAAGGAAAAGAGTTGAAGAATTGGAAGGAAGTGGCTTGGGCCGAGGGGGCGCCAAAAACTCTTAATTTATTAGCGTATCTGAGAATTCCTTTAATTCAACCATCATTTGCCTCCAACCAGATATATTCTAACCCAACCTAGAGCCCAGCCCAGGCATTCCAACCAGTTTTTTTTTTTTTTTTTTTTTTTTTCGCTCCAACCCAGATTTGCACAGTTGAGCCCAAAGGTGTGACTATGAAGTTGTGATATGACGTGTGTGTTGGTGGTGACGTGGACATGGAAACATAAAAGAAAAACTTATATTGTACAGTACAGTCACGGTCAAAAGTCCTGTATGAAATGAAAGTGAGCTGTGAGAGTTAATCCTATGAACCAATATTACACACATCAACAGCTATAGTTTAATTAACATCATTTTTCGAAGGTGTAACAAGACTACTGGCCATAACTGTACTATACCACACCACTTTGTCTCAGTGTAATGACAGACGTAGAAATCTTGGAGAGAAGCTTCGTGTCTCCTGCTTCTTTCGACAATTCTTAACTCCTATTTTTAGTGTATAATTGTAGCCTATGAAAAGGAAAACTAGGACATGTTACTGTATTTTCATAAGACTAATTGTACAGTATGTATCAACACTTTATTTTCTACTATAACTTAATCAACAGGAGTAATTTTTTGTGAGCAATTGCTATGTCCTCCAAACTATGCTGATTCCTAAAATATATTGGAGGAATCAGTGGCCATTATTTCGTCCACAACAAATTATGCTACCCCGTTAATTAAGTATTGGTGGGTGTGGCAGAACTTGTATTCGTTATAGTACAGTATAATCACCACTAAGTGTATAAGTGAAGAGGCAATTATTATGTCTCAACCATGACATAACCCACATCACGGAGTTCTAAGTATGCTGGTAAATATGGAGCAACTGATTCCTCCAAACTATTCCAAACAACAGGACACCATTATTATATTTGTCCATCTGGTTGTGTTCCTTGGGATACCTTGGAGGAATCAAGGCGCTCCAATCTTTCAAAAGTATACTATCCCCTTAACCAATATGACATAACTGACAGAATATCTGAACACTGCTCTGGGATAACATATGACTCTCTCTCTCTCTCTCTCTCTCTCTCTCTCTCTCTCTCTCTCTCTCTATATATATATATATATATATATATATATATATATATATATATATATATATATATATATATATATATATATATATATAGAGAGAGAGAGAGAGAGAGAGAGAGAGAGAGAGAGAGAGAGAGAGAGAGAGAGAGGGAGCAGTCTGTAACACGTGTCTGTAGATGGAGGCGACTTGAACCTCGGTATAGGCATAAACCTTATGTGCATATCCCGAATCACATTAGAAAAATATAATACAAGGTGTGTCATATGTCTGCACACAGTGAACTCTATTACATCATTCACGTGGTATTGCCCGGGTGACAGCTTGAGGAACTTCAACAACAACAACAACAACATCATTCACGTGTGCAATAAAGGGAAACAGTTGTTACCTTTTCTCTGGGTGATGATATATTAGACTTAATTTATATTTGAATAAGACGTGGTGGTATGTAATTTACTCAAGCATCAGGACACAAAATAGATATAGCACAAAATGTAACACACGCCATATGTACATCAGACGAGCCTAGAAAGTGTTCCTAGGTTTGTTATAAAAGTGTGACGACACAGGTGTCTCTTCATGATTACTTTTCGTGTATAATTTCCCAATTTATCATGCTTCAGAAATTTGGATACCGTTCTTACGGTTGAAAAGAAAAACAGTATAATCCAATTTCAGTAAATAATAAGAACCTGACTACTGAAAAACATAAGCAAAACTGATGATATTACTCGCATGTGCGTACTCGAAAACCGAGAGTTTTACCGCCGAGAATGTAGCGAATAGTTGGTGTCGCTTGGCAACTATGAGCTACGAGGGTTGTCTAAGGGCACTGTTCGTACCCTTCATAGTGGTGTCAGTGGTGGTAGTAGCTCTCCCGCTCCTCATACTCTTCCTCCAGCCTCGCAAACAGAGTTGATTACACCTGGCTCTTTGAAGTGATAATAGCCAAGGGAAATGTTATTATAGCGGGGAGATGAACTTCACGTGCCGGTGCTAAAAGACAATAATGACACTTGTTGCTCAAAGACTTTGTTACGCTTGTTGCTGAGGACAATAGTGTTGTGTGTTGCTATAAAATGGTGTTGCCACGTGTTTCTGAGAGACTTTAGTGACGTGTTGCTCTAAGCCTGTGATTACAGGGAGTTGCTAAGATAAAACTGATTTGACATTATGAGAGACTGATGGAAGTGTTACGTGGCACTGAAAACTGTGCTGCTTTCTATCAAATTTTGTGCTTCCTAATAAAAGGTGAGACTTTATAAAAAAAAAAATTGGGAGGGCAGAAGTGCTTGAGAAATGCGAACTAAAGAGTGTACCAAGGGAACTGTCTGTGGCACATCCAAGAGGAAAGTTATGTAACCATGACGCTGAGGTGTCTGATATAGCAAAGCTGTTAGTAGACTCATATTAGTACAGCAGCCATTTTTCTTCTTAAATACAAGTATAAATGATATTCGCACAACATCAATAATAGCAATTATAACAAGTGCTACAACAACAGAGGACGTAGCTTTACAGAACCTAAGGAAAATGATACACTGCAGCAATAGATAATATAGTTTTACAAAGTCGTGTATACAATGATATCCCCACGGCAGTACAAGGTCTAGCACAACAAGTCCTTCAACAAAAATGCTCCTCGTACGACACGGATGCTGCCGTATCCAACGTGGCCACAACATCCTGCAGGAGGAGGAGGAGGAGGGAGATCACTGGGAACAAATTCTTCTGACCACACACGGTACAGGAGAAGTGGTACCTTTAATGAGTGAAGATGAGGAGGAATTACATCTGGGTAAGGTGGTGAAGCAACGTCGCCCTTACGCCAACCTTCTTTTTACCCTCTACTTCCCTCTCTACTGGGCTTACCTTTTCCTCGGGGCTTTCCTCTTCTCTCAGATCGAGGGTCCCATAGAGGATGCCTTCATTTCGGTGTTGAAGCGGAAGAGGGCCTCCTTCCTGGCCAAGCATCCCTGTGTCTCAGGTAACAAGACAACACACACTCGCTGATGCCTGTGTAGGTGGATGTGTATATATTGTATTATGTACGGATTACAAGTGTGTTTTTTGTGGGAATCGTCATTATGGTTGGTATATTTGTGTGAGTGTGAACCTGGTGCAGGTGTGTGTATCCGGGACCCACCTGTACCTCCCATCTGTTGTTCTCCACTACCACCATCATCATCTTCAACTCCTGTATCATACCCTGAATGGCAGTTTACAAGGCGCGATGTATGCGTGTGTTTGTTGTTTGTATGACTGTATGTGTTCTGTATATATGTGTGTCTGTTTTGGTGGAAAACAAGATATTAAATGATTACCAGGACCAATTGTATGTCCAGAGCAGGACCTTTAAATACGTCTGACCGGCCATATGTAAAAAAGAATAGTAAAATTCCTTTTTTATTCTCGAATGGTTATTCTTTATACATAGATGCTGACGTTATACAAAGGTTCTGTACACCCTAGTGAAGAGTTTGCCTCACATGTACGTACACTCACGGTCAGAAGTTGTGTCCCGATCTCCTAACCTTCTTAACTTACCTTATCTAACCTAACCTAATCTAACCAAACCAAACTTAACTTAAACTAACCTTATATTACCTGACCTAACTTAACTTGTGGTGCCCCCAGACGCTGAACTGGAGGACCTGATAGTGGAGATCATCACGGCCAACAACAGAGGTGTGTCAGCGGCGAGGAACGTGAGTGGTGAACCCAACTGGTCCTTTGGTCAGAGCTTCTTCTTCTCCAGCACCATTGTCACCACCATAGGTCAGTCACTCATTGGTATATACAGTACATTACCTCTCTCTCTCTCTCTCTCTCTCTCTGTGTGTGTGTGTGTGTGTGTGTGTGTGTGTGTGTGTGTGTGCTTCTCTCTCTCTCTCTCTCTCTCTCTCTCTCTCTCTCTCTCTCTCTCTCTCTCTCTCTCTCTCTCTCTCTCTCTCTCTCTCTCTCTCTCTCTCTCTCTCTCTCTCTCTCTCTCTCTCTCTCTCTCTCTCTCTCTCTCTCTCTCTCTCTCTCTCTCTCTCTCTCTCTCTCTCTCTCTTTATATATTTCTATGACATTTTTCCTCTCTGCCGTAGATTTTGCTAGATTTTACTTTCGGGTAAATTTGTAAATGAGAGAATATAAAGAACAATTATCAAAAAGTAAAAGAAAATCTCGAAAGTTTTCTCTCTCTAGAATTGAATAGTTTGTCTGATCTGGGAGTCGTTTTAAAGCCTATATAATTATACAAAATTTACTTCCGTTCCTCATTTGCTCTTTTATTTTCTAGGAATATCGACACACGCTATTAAGATAGTGATGAGTTTATACTATAACTCAAGGTGGTAATTCTTTTTTGGTACACTAGAGCGCCTTGATTCCTCCTAAGTATGCTAGGAAACAGGACCAGAGGGGCAAAAATAATGGTGTTCTGTTGCTTGGAATAGTTTGGAGGATTCAGTTACTCCAGAATTACCAACACAAAACTTCCCCCTTAAGAATTTGATCATTGTGTTTCAATTGATAATGGCAGTTGTCCTCTTTTATCGTAATTTAGTGTATATAGTAAAACTACAGCAAAATATTCTATACAAAAGTTGAGGTCGTTATCCCCTACCTGATGCACCACAGTTTGTGTATGGTGCCACACACACACACAAACACCTGCACACACTATATATCACACAAGTTATGTATGAATTTAGACAACACAGCTGCGCTCTACAATTCAGTACATCTGGTGTGTTTATAATATGCTCGCTGTTTCCATTGTTACGTAACGTGTTTGTACACGTGTACGTATACTGTATATATATATATATATATATATATATATATATATATATATATATATATATATATATATATATATATATATATATATATATATATATATATAAGAGACAGACAGACAGACAGAGAATCCTTTTTCTAGTCATACCTGAATTACGTATTATCGGCCAAGAAGTGATAAATCCAATAACACAATACTTTTTAATATAGGTAACTCAATATTAGACTTTCATTTATTATGACGACGACTTCCTCAATACGTATACTTAGTTACTTCACCCGACTTGAAACACTAATAAGAATATGACAGCCCAGAGGAAGGTAATTACCACAGACTACAACAGTGATGGATTTAATCTACTGTACAGTGTAGAGATGAAAGGAGGTAGACACAAGGGTAGGACAGAACTAGTTAACCGAGTCATCTAGAGAAGGAAATTGAGTGGGTAGAGATCTTAATGTGAATCTAGAGCAAACTGAGAGTGAGACAGGATAAAGTGGTGGTGATGTAGTGGAAGCTTAATTAACCTTGTGATTGTGTATGAAAATTGGAGGCTGCTGATTCATCCTGACCGTGCCACGAAACAAGCTCCTTCCATATAGCCTAGCCTAGGTGGTGTTTCGTAGTAATATTTGAAGGACTCATGTACCTCCAATTTTCTGACTTCATCACAAGATCCCTTAATTATGGCGCCATAATGAGGTTAGCAAACGAGGTGACAGCTTCTCATTCCACCAGACTGTGCCACGAAACAAACAACTAAGCTACCGGTAAGATATAGTTGTTCCTTGGTACAGTACAGCCTGGAGGACATTGTAGCTCCCTATTCAGATAATTATAGAATCTTAGTAACCGTTTTGAGAAGCTGTTACACTCACGTTAATTAATTCTTGTCGTCTCTCCTTTGTAATGCCCGATTCTAAGATTTATAATGTTGTGAATGAGACGCAATTGTTTCTTCTGATATACACAATAAAACTCGTGAACTCATGAAGGCAGCTTTGTTTATCCTTGACACTGTGGATTTCAGGGTTCACCGTATAACAGGAGAGCCGACAGAAATACAAAACTCTGACTCTGTGTTCGAAGGCAGTGCTAAATTTCATGCCGGTTAAAGCTGCCCTAACCTGTGCTGCTTTCTGTTGGCTGTAAGGGAGAAAATAAGAGAATGAGACGAGGCAGTGAATCTCGTGGAAAATATTATGAGAGAAGATGGAAAGGAACATATTTTTTTTGACACACTATAGAGGGAGAGTTATTGAATATATAGGAATATTTAAATGGAAGGCATTCGAGGTGCAGTAAATGTAGGGGACAATGATAGAAAGAAAATCAAAGGGCAATGATTCTGGAGCAACATTATTAGGAAATATAGTAAAGAAGAGATGACACTTAGTGAATTTTGATGTGAAAATTAATTGAGAGGAAAAAGATATACAAAAGTTTGTATGACGATACATTGAACCAGAGAAAGATTTTTAGGTTGAAATGAAAAAAATTCAGTGTGGAAGGCGGGAGTAGTGTTTGTGTTGTGAGGTAGAGACAGTTTATTGACACACCATCAGGAAGTCTTCCCTATAAATGTGAAGTAGAATAAGGTCATACAATCGTAGACAAAACTTCATCTTATTCATCTGTACCGTAGTTCAATGCACTTGTTGTTTTACTTCAGAAATGGTTGGCTAGGCTATGACATTTCTTTGATGACGAATGATATTAATATAAGTGAGAGAAATCCAATATCATGAAAGGCTTAACATGTACATTACTTGAATTTAAAATAGTTCAACTGAAAAATAATTTATGGATATAATAAAAAGATTTTACAGCTTACGTCATTGTTTACTATTTTAATTATGAAGGCGTCAATAAATAGGAATATAGATAACGTAAATCAACTACTGTAAGTATTATTTTCAAGTCTGTATGGTAAGTTTCTCTTTGCGTTACTGAAGGGCTGAGACATAAATACAGCTTATGTCCACGATGTCAGCTTCTCCATCTCTGCTCAGCTTGTTTATAAGTTTTACATTGTGGCACTGAATGTACAGCCACAATCAAATATCCTGCAACACTCCTTCCATCGTGCAAATAATTCAGTAATATATCTAATTATAATCATACAACACCTAATATCAACTCAACCCCCTCAATTATTATTATGAGGTGCTGCAAAATCATACATGTGTTGTTCATTGTTGCCAAGATATTTACTAAGATGGAAGGAAAGTGTTGCAGGATATTTGATTGTGGCTGTACAAAGTTGTTGTGTAATATGTCATGTGACACTGTTAAGAAAATGAAGCTGCAGAGAACGGGAGGAACTGCCTGGAAAATGTGCAGTGTATGTGAGTACTGTACATATTGGACAAAATTGTGATACAGATAAGGATTATTTAAGTAAATATTTGATATTATTCTCTCTTTAAATATTCTATATAAAATTCATATAAGTAATTTAATCCGTCTCTGATAATGTATTACACGTAGTTACTAATTTAACCAATAATATCATTAGTGCATCTGACTGCACTTCGTACAGGAATAAGTTAAAGAAACTGTACGAGTGTCCTGTGATGGCAAGGAACAAGTGGGTGAAAATTGCCACAACGTGATCCCCAGATGGATATACTAAAGCTCTGCTAATGGACGAGTTTGATGCTGAGTCCTATTTATCTCGAAAAGAATTTGTCAGGAGATCCACCGAATCCTAGCGTGATGCAGCCTCTATGAGAGGTGATTGATAGATTTCAAGAAGTATAGTTCCAAGAAAAGGTACCTCATAAAACTCTAAGGGATTAAAGCAGTCCAATGAACTATTTGCATAAAACCCTCCTGAGAAAATTTGCATACATGCATACACTCTTGGGCAAGGAAAAAGTTTCTTAAGACGTGTTCAGTCTTACCAACGAAGTAAAATGTGAAGAATAAGCGTGTTGCCTGACTCTCTTTATAAATACTTTATATTTGGAGGATTTGTTTATCAAGTCACTGCAGGTAACGACGTGCCCTTCATAGGTAACTCAATCCATGGTCGTTTCGGTGTCATGAATTAGAAAATTGATTATTAGTTTACTCCTCTTGATTGTTAAAAAAGTACTGATTTAACTAAATATTATGCCACGACTCACTCAGAAGACGTTCTATTTTGTGTCACAGTTTAAGAGTTTTCAAGAGCCCCATTTCGCCAACAAAGCCAAAACATTAGAATAGTAAATACTTTGCAGATACACCCATAGTGTCTTCGTAAAAGGTACACCTGTTTAGAGTATTACTAAAATAACCACATTCCTATTCAAACTCGAAGAAATATGAATCAATCGGAATCATACAATACAGGGGGTCGTACCTTTTGTATGTCTTCCAGAATGAACCCTTTTCCGATTAAGGGGAGGGTACAGTTTGGGCACTTTTGGAGATAATGATTCCTCCAAACTATTCCCAGCAACAGTCCACCATTAGTTTTGTTCATCTAGTCCTGTTTCCTGACATACTTTGGAGGAATCAAGGCGCTCTAATGTACCAAAAGTATACTCTCCCCTTAAAATACCTGATGATATTTTTGACGGCGTTCAAATCCTATCCTGGAGGACTGGGAATACTTTAATCAGAACAAAATGACTTTACTACCTTATAACTCTTTGGCCATAAAAGTTATCTATCCCCTTCTATACATACGGCATCTGCTGCCTCGCCACTTTATGCTCGGCAAGTCACAGTAGGGCAGTATATTGTGTTAGATAGAGGAAGAGAAAAGAAAAGGTGGTACGGTAGTGATTTATTGCTCATTAAGGAGTGGGTCACATAGATGAGGTGGAAGGGTATGGTGATTATATTATAGGCATTCTTCCTCCAAAGTATGCCAGGAAACATAGCCAGATTAACAAAAATAAATGGTGGCCTGTTGTTTGCAATAGTTTGGAAGAATCTTTTGCTCCAGATTTACCAAGACTGTACTATATACCCCCTTAAATCAGCTTTATAAATAGATCACGTTAGTACTGCACACATACACAATTAGTTATCGGCAAGTCAGATTAATACACCCTGATCTCACACACACACACTTTTGGTTATATATATATATATATATATATATATATATATATATATATATATATATATATATATATATATATATATATATATATATATATATATATATATATATATATATATATATATATATATATGTATATATATATATATATATTATGATTTTGGTATGAATGAATCAGTATTTATATTGTATATGTTTTGTTTCATAGTATGGATGAATCGGTCCATGTAATCTTCCAAATCGTCCACACAACTGATGGCTCCTCTTAATAAAATAACAACAGGAAGGACATGTACACGATATGGAATAACGAACCGATACTCATTCACGACACATTCCTAAATTAGGAAGGATTTACGATTCCTATCTGTACAAATCAAGGTAACTAATTGCTCTTGGTGGAGTAGAGGCAGGCAGGTAGGCGTACACACACATAGGAAATTGTGTGTGTGTGTGTGTGTGTGTGTGTGTGTGTGTTCCTAGGACTTTATCGTATTTGTGTAGTTGATTTACGAGGGGCCATTATTATTCTCCGTACTGGGGAGGGAGGTGGGGTGGTGGTGGTGGATGACTGAACGGGCTTGTGTGGTACAGATCTTTCCCTCTTCTTCCTTTCACTCATCATCTTTCTTCTTTTTTTCCTCTCCCATTTCTTGTTTCTTTTCTTCTTCATCTTATTGCTACATCTCTCTTTCATAGTTCTCTTTTTTTTCCCCCGTTGCTTCTCTGCTTCGTTTGTTCTTTTGTTTTGCATTAGTCCTTTTTTCGTTTGTTGTCTCTTTTTGTTCATTCTCTTCTTCATCTTCTGTTCCTCTCTCTTTACTTTTTCCTTCCTTTCATTCTGTTTATCTTTCTCTTTTTATTTTATTTTTATTTTCATTTATTGCCACATTTAATTTTCCTTCTATCCCACCATCTCCTTTGTTTCCATCCTTCCTCGTCTTCCTCTGTTTAATAATATCATCATTTCATTATTTTCACTTCCCTCATTTGCATCTTTCACCTTGTCTTCCCTTACCTTCCTCTTCATATTAAACATATTCCTTATTCCCTATCTTCTACCTCTTCTCACCTTCCACACCTCATCTAATTCCTTCTCCTCTTTCTTTTTCTTACCTTCCTTTATCCCATCCTACCCCATCCTACTTTATGACCTGCCCCCTCCTCCCCCACCCCATCATTGCACCTGGATGGACACAATACACGCCCCCCCCCCCTCTCTCTCTCTCCCATCCTACTTTACTAAACCTTCCCATCATCCATCACAGTACTGGACCTCTAATCTCGACCCCTTCCTTACCCCTTCCTTACTCCTACATAATTTCAGCCCAAGATTGTAGTAAGGTCAGGGGAAAATATTCGCTTTTGTTGGTCTTACATCAAAGTTCAGTTTATTCGCTTCGCTGATAGTAACCGGTCTCTGATTATTGGTATTTATATATAAACATTATATATGTGTGTATGTGTAATATATCATTTTACCTATCTCATGTATGTTTATTCTGTATGTAATGATCGCTTGTTATTTTTTTTTTTTTTTTTTATTTACCTATCTCATGTATGATTATTCTGTATGTAATGATTACACTTGTTATTTATTATTGTGTTTTTGAGTTTATTGACTTTGTGTTTTTTGGAGTTGTAGGTTACGGTAATTTTTTATTTTTTATATATATATTTTTTTTTTTATTGACTTTGTGTTTGGTATTGTAGGTTACGGTCATGTCCACCCGCTGTCTGAAGGAGGGAAGATTTTCTGCATCATCTACGCTGTCATTGGTATCCCTATGACCTTCATCCTACTGACGGCATTAGTGGAGAGAATACTTATGCCCACCACATGGCTACTCTATTGGCTCAACTCCAAACTGGGTCATCTCTACCAGGTCAGTGTGTGTGTGTGTGTGTGTGTGTGTGTGTGTGTGTGTGTGTGTCAAAATGTGTTGTAATCATATGTGTAGGTATGTGATTGTATGTGTGTGTATGTCTTCGCTCGCCTGTATAATTATGAAGGGGTGTTTAAATTATGTGTTTTGTGTGTGTGTGTGTGTGTATCTATTTGTGTATATATTGGCCGTGTGTATGTGTGTGTGTGTGTATTTATTTATATATGTAGGTGTTTGTGTATGTATTGTCCGTGTGTGTGTGTGTGTGTGTATATATATATGTGTAGCTGTTTGTGTATGTGTATTGTCCGTGTGTGTGTGTGTGTATGTATTTCCGTGTGTATGTGTGTACAGATTCGATTCACTTTTTGCCAATGTTTAATATAGAACTAATCAGTACGATATTATTATTATGTGACATGAATTATTCAGGGATTAAAATGAAGCTGTTTGATATTCTGCCTGCTCCGTCCCACTTCATTATTCACTTCAGATACAATGTTCGATCGGTGTTTATTCATTCGTACTCAGTTATTCACTTATTTATTTGATTATTCACTACAGATACAATGTTCGATCCGTGTTTATTCATTCGTATTCAGTTATTCACTTATTTATTTCATTATTCATTAAGGATACAATGTTCGTTCGGTGTTTATTCATTCGTACTCAGTTATTCACTTATTTATTTCATTATTCGCTAGAGATTCAATGTTCGTCCCGTGTTTATTCATTCGTACTCAGTTATTCACTTATTATTTTATTTGATCACTCTTGCTTACTTACATATTCACTCGTACTTACTTACATATTTACTCTTATTTACTTACTTATGTACTGTTACTTTCTTACATATTTACTCTTACTTACATATTTACTCTTACTTACTTACATATTCACTCTTACTTACTTACATATTCACTCGTGCTTACTTACATATTCACTCTTACTTACTTACATATTTACTCTTGCTTACTTACATATTTACTCTTACTTACATATTTACTCTTACTTACTTACATATTTACTCTTACTTACTTACATATTTACTCTTACTTACTTACATATTTACTCTTACTTACTTACATATTTACTCTTACTTACTTACATATTTACTCTTGCTTACCTACATATTTACTCACTGATTCAATTACTTGGATCATAATATTTTTCCACAGATAGGATAAAGAACCATAATGATGTCCCAGAAATAATTCCATGTTGTTGTACTGAGGGGCAAAACTAACTCACTGCCATGGTCGTATGCAAGAACTATGATGGTGTTGACGATGGTGTGGTACTGATACGATGGCTTCATTTACACTCTACATAGCCATCGTACCGGTACCTTCACCATCGTAAACACCACGGATATTCTTTCTTCCCTACGGCTCAGTGAATCATGTTAAGGGACCCTGTGATGTAGTCTGAAAATTGGAGGTAAACGAGTCCTTCAAATACAGCCACGAAACACCACCCATATGGAATGAGCTTGTTTTGTGGCATAGTTAGGAGGAATCAGAAGCCACCGATTCTCATACACGACCACAGGGTCTTTAAGGGGGAAGTTTTGTGTTGGTAAATAAATCTGGAGCAACTGATTCCTCCTAATTATTCCAAGCAACAGAACTTCCATTAGTTTTGTTCATCTGCTGGTCCTGTTTCCTAGCATACTTTGGAGGAATCAAGGCACTCCAATGTAACAAAAAAGAATTACACCCTTAAGTATGGTCCCCACTTCTCCAAGCATTACCCACTAAAGACACGCTGAATGAGAACGTGAGATGCATGAGTCTTGTTAGATTAAAGTGCTTAAGGTGGACACGTGACATGACGGTGTGTTTTTAACGTTAGGTCGTGATGGTCTAGCATATTAGCGGACTATAAGTAGAGGCGTTACAGAGCATATTTGTCTCATCAGTAACCCTTCGCAACAATCCTCTATCCCTTGGTCTATCCCTCTCTCTCTCCCATTGTATATTCCCTTTCTTCACAATCCCAAATCCCTCTCACTTGGTTTATCCCTCGCCCTCCCATTGTTAAATCCCCTTTATACTTTTACCTCTGACCCTTCACAATCCCCCTCTGTCCCTTGGTTTATCCCTCTTCCTCCAATTGTTTATTCCTGTTCTCACTTCTACCCCCAACTTTAACTCCCTTTGCCCCTTGAACCTGCACATAATGTTCCACCTCTTTCCTCTGTTCTAGACATACCCATTGAAGAGTATCTTCTCACAAATACTGGACGTCGCTCTCCAACCCTAGACTGACACATTGTGAAATACTCTCTCCATGACGCTGTTAAAATGTGTTAAAATTTTCTATTCTCTGCATATCTTCTATGTTAAAACCATCTAAAAGCATAATACGTACACCCGAGCTCGTAAATTCACGACCACATACTGAGATGCTTATGCCATTAGAGCTGGTAACATTTATTTTGGAAGGAATCATAGTAGGTGGAACATAGTAGAGTGACATGATACAATCTTTCACCTACAATGACACCTTCCCCATGCTGTGTTACCAGCTCAGATGACATAAACATTTGGGGACATGGTCGCGAATTTACGAGCTCGAGTGTACAAATATTATATAGTTGGAATTGGGCCAATGAATTTTGCTACTTCTTTACGGTACAATTTTGAGTGAATGTTTGGACCAGTCTGAAATTACATCACTACATGTAAATATTAAAGATGTTCCTTCTCATACCCGTCCACAGCCGTTCAACATCCGCGTGTTCCACCTTTCCATCGTTGGGTCCATAGCGTTGTTACTCTTCATGGTGTTCCCGGCTTTCATCTTCGCCAAACTGGAGCCTGGCTGGGACTTCCTCGATTCACTCTACTACTGCTTCATCTCCCTCACAACCATCGGTCTCGGTGACTACATTCCCGGTGACGCCCGTGAACAGCCCATGAGGCCCTTCTATAAAGTGTGCATCACCGGTAAGTCTAACAGGTGTAAAATCATCACATGGATACGATAAGTACATTCACGAGCTATAATAAGTATACAGAACTGTTTCAATTAGCCAGATGAAGTATTAAACAAGCTCCAGTAAATTATGAGACAGGACAAGCAGCTTTGTAATTTGTTCACGGATATGTCAGATGATTCGAAATTTAATTAAGGGGAAAGTACAGTGTTGGTAAATCTGGAGCAACTTATTCCTCCAAAGTATTCCGAGCAACAGGCTACCAATATTTTTGTTCATCTGGGCCTGTTTCCTGGCATACTTTGGAGGAATCAAGGCACGCCAATGAGCCAAAAGTGTACTCTTCCCTAAACAAGACCTGAATATTTCTTAAGGCTGGTGACTGTACACGTTAGGGTTATTACATAAAGGCGACAATGGGGTCAGGAGGTCTGTAATTATTGTGGTATTGCCCAAGGCCTCACATTTTGATGAGATGGGTTCCGATTGATCGTCGAGTTTGATAGCATGTTCAGTCACTTCACTATTTATTTTCAGGGCAGTGCAAAGGTATGGACAAACTTTACATTAAGGGGAGATTCTTTTTTTGGTGAATTGGAAGGTTACTAATTCCTCCCAACTATACCAGAAAACAGATGCCCTAAATGGTACTATATATAATAGGGGAACTGTTTCCTGGCATAATTTGGAGGATTCAGAGACCTTTCAATTCACCAACAATAGAATCTCCCCTTAACACCAATAACCCTTCCTACCAGAAAAATATTACGAGAATGTATTGAAATTGTCGTCCATAATTGTACTATGTAACTACTTTAACTGTGCCTTTTGACCCTTCTTATGTATTCATAAAAACATGATAATAATGAACAATCTTTCAAAATAATATCGGTATATAGTTTACGTGAAACATTTTGAATCACAAAACGAAGGTCTCCAAAGTACTGTACAGTATTAGTGTTTTACATTAGCAGTTGTTTGAAGGTTCTCAGTATATGCATTGATCCTCCTGTGTACCCAGACTTATTATCAAGTGGACTGTACATCCACACTCATCAGTGCATACGTCAGAAGCAACAGATATGGTTCTCCCTGAGATTATTTAACTATTTTTTATATACTGTCATTAGTAGAACAAAAAAGGAAATCTAATAATCTGATTATTATGAAGCAGGATTAAAAGAAATTGACAGGGGAGGCTATGCGGGATGAGTCAGCAAATAGAACAAATAAAATTGGAAAAAAAAAAAATTAAAACACACACACACATACACCTACCTACCTACCTCATCTCCCCCTTTACTGTCTGCCACAGGGTACCTACTACTGGGCTTGACCTTCGTAATGCTGATCCTTCACCTCTACAATGACATCCCTCAACTCAACTTGGGCCTCTACCTCCTTCGCGGCTCCGACACTCCCCAGGCTGACCCCGAGCGCATGAGACTCAGCGGCACGGGGGGCGTCGCTCCCAAATACACACAGGTGGGTGGGTGGTTACTTTTTCAGGTTGTGTATTTTTTCTTCAGGTGGGTGGTTCTAAAATTACTTTGGTGATCATGGACGTTATACAATGACTGATGTGGGTGATTTGTTAATGGAGGGCTCTACATTTGTATTGTACATTAATTTCTTTGGCAGTGTTGGATTCGTTGAGCATATATATTTAGACAAACCCTACACGTTTTTATTTCTATTTATTATTATTCATCAGCGAAACTCCTGTAAACCACATGTCGCTCATCTGTTTTTTTTCTTGGGTTACCGCAAGACGATACGGCATGACGATACGGCATATTATTAAGTAGATAAAACCTTATGAACATGGGATAATTCACAGAAAAGACAAAAATGGGAATCCTCCAATGTTGACTTCACCCTGTATTAACTTTATCTGGAAATTTATTCTTTGGTTGAATTGTAGTACGTTTGTTTGGTTTTGACTGAATTGAATAGTTTTTGTCTGGGATGGGTTGAGCCACATTGATTTGAGCCAGGTTTGGAGGTGAGCTTTGGATTAAAATTTTTTCCAATAATCATTATTCCCATTAACCATCTCTCTCACTAACAACTAACCCTCCCATCCACAGCAACAACACAACGACCAGCCAGTACGTCAGAACGTGAAGGTGGTATCACGACCCGTAGACTCCCCCAGCCCAGAGGAAGACACCACCCCAGTCCACGCCCAGATGCCGCCCATCATTCCCCCGGCACAGTGAACACCCCAACAAACCCACGCCCACACCCACACCCACGGCCACGCCACGCCTGCACCCTCGTCCACCTTTCTGCCTCGGGCTTAATTTCTTTCATTTCCTCTTTTCTTTCTCTTTGTATGAATGTGTATATATATTAGAGTGCCCTTCATTTCACTTGACTCGTTTCCTGTGTACTCCTTCCAACTCTCTAAGTGTGGATTAACTTCTTTCTTGTCTTCTTCTCTCTGTGTCGTCTGATATTTTCTTTCACTGTGAACTTATTATAAACATTATCTACACTTAATATCGTCAGAAACATGTACACGAGCTCATGCCTTTTATCCTCACTTCTGGGTCTCTCCATATTATCCTCCCTCTCCCTGTCTCTGAACACTCGCCTCCACTTGTGTAACATCAAAGGAATGAAACCTGGCATTGTTGTGATAGAAGGTGTATAGACAAAGGTGAATAATGATATGCAGGTAAATTCGTCCCAATGCCCATACAAAAACTAATGATATGGTTGGTAGGTTCCCTTTGAGGTTACTGTACTGTACTCTCTGGAATCTCTCTTTCTCTGTAATATTTGTACATTAACACCATCACTTAAAATCATGACACTACACGACACACGTGCACACACACAATAACCCTAATATCACTGTCTCCTTCTCTTCTTTTGCTTCCTTTGATCCCCAGTTACCACCGCTGTTGAACTAGTCTGATAATAGTTTTGTGTTCATACGTGTATTATATTTACACACACACTGTTTATAATAAGCTAAAGAAATAACGTTTCGCATAATAACAATAATGATGATGATAATAATAGGGTAGAACTGAAACAACAAATATTTGATATTGTGAAAGGGAAAGAGATATGATGTTGGGCCATATTGTAGTCAGTCAATCCTGGAACCAAGTCACTGAAGCACGAGATACGATAAAGTTGATGTTTTATCGTGTGTGTGTTACAGAGCCTGAGAAGAAGTGTGATAATGGGCTGAAGACTTAAGTGAAATTTGGGACAACGAATTCCTCCAAAGTGTGCCACGAAACAAACAGACTCCCTCGGTATAGGTGTAGGTGCTGTTTTGTGGCACGTTTTGTTGGGATCCATAGCCTCCAATTTGCCGACAGTCTCATGCCCCTTACGTAAAAGGGAGCGACGTGAATTATGGTCGGTCGACATGGTCTATTTTTCTGGGGAAGAATAAGGAAGTTATGTATGAGGATGTTGGGAAGAAAATTATGAGGGAAATTGAACAGAGAATTGTGAATGGACAGAGTAGAAAATATCGCCACCTTCATAAACAAACTGCTTAAGTGATTTTTTCTACTTATAAGATGTAAGTTAGGCAAAAATCCAAAAGTTGACAAAAAATTACTTAGGCCATTTTATTTATGAGGGTGACTATATAGGAGAACGTATTTTGTAGAAATATATTCTAAGTGACGAACTTCAATACTCCACCTAATGTTAATGTACCAGTATAATACAATAGTGACACAGATTCTGCCTCAGTTGATGTAAGGAACAAGAAAAATATGTGTATGTAATGTTGATGAGTATATGTGTATGTTACATTGAAGAGTATGTACTGTATATATGTCATGCTAATATGTTAATCCTGTATAAAACTGTACCTGTTTTATACTTGTGAATTGCCGTGAATAAATTTAATAGGAGTTAATATACAGTCTTACTTCAAAATTTGTATCCAGTCCTTGTTGAGGTTCTGAGTTGTCTGACACTGACGACCTCCAACAGATATGCCACATAAGGTTATTTTAACTTTACATAGCTGTGTGTCATGTTATTTGACTATTCTAAGCTTTGACAAATCCTGCTGAATATAAATTTTGGATTGGGACTGTACATTAACTCCAAGCAAAAGGGATTCCAGGTTGTGAGATGCAGTTTGTATCTTGCATTAGTTGTATTAATATTTATAGAGAGGTTTTTCTCGTGTCTTTACGGAGGTGGTATTTGCTTGGGTGTCCTGTACCTAGAAAAGTCATGTGAAGGGAAGTAAGTATATAGTGTTCCTGATTTTGTAACAGTTCTCAGCCAGTTTGTCTTCGAGTCTTAACTCTGTCAATGGTGTGGCTCCTAAGAACACTTATTCTTAGGATAAAATTGAAATGTACACTTGTTAAAGCACTGTAGAGATGTACACCTGTGCTGTACAGTTGCCCTGACTTAAACATGTAATTGCTTGCATTAACAATACTCTCATATATTATTTGCCTTGCCAACTTTACTATGGCAATGTGATGTAAATACGAAGATGTGTTAATTTGTCACTCTTCTTACATTTTGATTTTTCCATATTTTAATCCTGAACAATTGACAAATTATTATCGGAAACATCTGAATTGACTTCAGTCTATTAATTACTAATCAAGCTTATTTGGTCCTTCTCATGCCTAGTTAGATTGATGGTCTGAGGAAAAAATATATACCAAGAGTGGAGAAAACAGAACTGTACACCAAGTGGAAATCATGACATCTGCCAGTTAAGGGCATTAGAACCAACTGATTACACCAAAATGTGCCATAAGACAGATCTTGTAATCTAAGGGAGTAGTGGGCTGCCCGACATGATTTTTAGAATAATTTAATACTCTTCACTTCACCGACATCAATCTTATATTGGGGGGGTCCATCTCAAACACTGCTGAGTGACTTTTTTTTTTTTTAACTCGGTCTGATATTATTTTTCTTCAGCCTATGTTGGCGAAAATTCTGAGCGTCTCTTACTACGTCGACTATCCTACTTGGTAAACCTCTTCTGCCGCATGTTAATTGCTGCTGATCCTGTAAGCTTTATGTACCGGTTTGGTAATACGGAACACCTAGGGTGTGAATACATGAAACAGAATATTGCGTACGCCGTCACCTATGCGTTTCTGAGCCTGAGTGTTTGTTGTAAAGAATCATCCTACTACACAATGGAATCCAAAGCTCCTCACCATAACGGAAACAACAAAGTCTTACTGGATCATATACTGTATAGGGACGTTAGTAAAGTTCCAGATGTAAGTGCTGTATTTACGTTAAAAAGCAGCAACATCTACTCCACCTTATAATAAATGTCCAGGTGCTTGTAAACATTCCTGCACTTGAGCCCTAACATAACTAACCATTGACATTAATAGCCACATGAAATTGAGGGAATAACGTGTGTAAAACTATAATGTTTTCATGAATCTGATGCATACAATTTCACTGACGTCTAATAAAATTAAAGACATCAGTGAAGTTGCATACATAACAAATTCCTGACTCCATAATATATTCAGTGTTTAGGTAAGGTGTGATGAGACTGCACAGACTACGGTGACCTCTGTGCTGAGTGGTTCATATGTGTTTAGGCAAAGTGTGGTGGGGCAGGCTACGTTGGACTATTGGTGGTTGGGATTCATGTGTCCCTCTCTGTGCTGGGTGGTTCATATGTCCTCTGTTATATTTCCTTCGCATAATTAAAAAGTTTTGTCATATATATAAGATATTGCTATCTATAGAAACAAGAGGTATGGTTATCATCTCTGTTGAAGTACTGTACCTTGATAATGGGAATTAAATATTATCAGGAAATCAGAGGCAGGTGAATCCTCCAAACTGTGCTAAGAAACATACTATTATAGGAGAGATTGTTTGTTATTTGGCACATTTTTGGGACATCATTTAGCCTTCCAGTTGTCTCACGTCACAAGAGCCAGTGTACAGTACAGTATACCTCTCAGTCGGGAATTGATCAGTATTGCAGTTAGGGTATATTTTTTATATATATAATTTATTGTTTGCCCTGAATTGAAATACTCGTTCATTCAGAAACGCAAACGGTGCTTAGTTAATTTTATGACCAAAAATAGAACTCGGGTGTAGGAATTCTTTTCGACTCCTGCACCACACGTCTACCTATATGAATTGAAATAATGAACAGGTAATGAACTTTTGGTAATGTATATACAGTAAACAATTGGCTCCTTCCAATACCTCAAAACTGCCAACGTGTCCTGAGTAAGTTGCTTTATTGATACAGGTTTGAGGGAATCGGTAGTCTCCATTTCACCAAAATTATCCCATGCCATCTAATGATTATGTTACAGTTGTTCACTACATCAAAATAAACACTATGGGATGACAAGATGTATGAACCAGCCAGCCAGCCAGTCAGTCAGTCTCTAGTGATGTTTGTGTGTGTCAGAACAAACTGTACTGAGTGTTGGTGTCATGTCTTCATATTATTATATATATAGTGTACATATAAGATTGACGGGAAAAGAAAAACATATAAGTATTTATATTATTGTAGAACATTTATTCTGTTCACCATTATTAGGCCTATATAATATTCTGCTCTTGTTCATAGTGAGACTTGACTGTGTATATATATTTCATTAAAGCTCCTTTTGTGCATATAACTTAATTAATGTAATATAATTTGTAAATGAGTTGAATCAGAGTGCCATAGATGAATATAAATCACAATCTGTATATAACATACACACTGAATATACATATTCTGCACCAATTAATTATTCTCTCTGTGTGACAAAGTGCCTCGGTCGATTTCACAGTAATTGCTAATGTGTTGAGTTCCATCACAGCCATACAGTTAAGTTATTTCAGGCACCTTGCATTTATTTTAGTTTTGTTCATATTGGTGGGGACAAATCGACTGTGAAAGCGACTGTCTGTTGCACTGTTCTAGGAGAGAGAGAGAGAGAGAGAGACTAGGGAGGAGTACAGGTAGTGATCGCAGTTGTGTCTTGTGTTACTTATTACGTTGTCGGGCGTTTGACAGATGTTCAAACTAACCTGGTGGGCCTTTTTATTTGTAGTGCGCGGGAATCACATTCATTAGTGCCAAAATGTTAACCCCAAAGAGGTTTATGTCGTGTGAATTTTATGTATTTATACTTATGTACTCGTATGAATGAATGTATGTACGAGTATGTTCAGTATGCTGTTTCATACTGAATGATGAACTCCATAGATATGTTGTGGTGTGAGTGTTCATTTTCTTTGTATGTATGATTTGTGTTTGATTGGATGGATACCTGTGTCCAACTCACAACCTTCCCTGACAACGTGGCTTGGAATAATGAAATAACAAGAACTTCACCATTCCCTTTCTACAGAGTGGTTAGACAATTATGATGAATCATCTTATGGAGTCGTCCAGTCATGTCTGATATCTTTACTTTGAGTCTCGTCACACCAAGGCTGAGGAGAATTCCCAAGTATAAAAATTAGTAATAAAGCGGTAAAAAATTAATCCACAGTAATTGTTCATATTTTGGTTCAATTCTTTTTAACTGCCTTACCGGACTACAGTAGTGTGTCAAAGTCTATCTCTTTACTTTTTTGTATAGGAAACATTCCTGTAGAAGACGTATGATTGTATGCAGTTTTGTGACAAGAGTCCTTTACATTAAAGTGTGGGTGAGAATATACAGTATGCTTTTCATACAAGCTCTGCTATTTGGATTTGGACACCTCTCTCACTAACTGATACGTCCGATACTAAGTACGATACACAACACGTGTGTGTTTCACAAGGCAAGACCAAGAGAAGTTTTTCTGATGAGGGAAGTGCACTCACCAGAACATCCCTACCTTCACTGACTGAAAGTTGTTTTAGAGATATTGTGTTGAGTGGAAAGGGACAAATATTTCTTCACACACACACATACACACACATTTTATAAGCTTTGAAAAAATGTATTCAGTCGAGATTCTGTCTTTCAAGCTGATAACCTGTCACTAAATATTATCAGGACAGAATATTAAGTCCTTTGGGATCGATGTTTTAAGCCTTCAAAGACTCATTTATTGAAGTGATTGGAAAAAGCTTCCTATATTCAGTATGTCTTTCTCAGACCTACCACGAGTGGGCTATGGATTTACAATTTTAACCATACTTATATTTCTTTAGGTTCCACTTGATACGTCCTTTAGTGTCAGACTGATGCCAATAACATATAAGTATCATGGGTTAGGTAGTATTCATAGAACATTGTGAAGTAATCCCTAATCATCCCAACAGTGTTGCAACGAGTGCAGGATGGAGAAACTCAAAGCAACTTTACACCAGTAAAAATCTCTCCTTTCTACGAAGAAGAGAGAATTTATATATCTCGCCTTCTAAGTGCAGGCTCTTGAACATTGTGCACTTGAAATACTGATGATTTTAGACTGGAAGAAGTGTGATAAATTGTTTCAGAGTATATGTAGACAATTTCTCCGAGGCTTGTTTCGTGGAGTACTTAGAAATGTATGATGACAACAGAGGATGATGGATGAATGATGAAGGAAATAGGTATGTCCTATATTGTACAAGAGAGATCATAATTGATAGGTCTGTCTAGAGGCAGTTTTTTTTATATATATTTTTTTTTATAGGGTTGCCAGCTTCCAGATAAATCACAAGGTCAAATGATTCCATCGAGTAGATGATTTTCTTGGATTCGCTACAGGGAACATTATCGGATTCCCTAGACAAGGTTACCACCTTTGAGACTCACTACTTTAGGAAAATGTATATGGCTTCATTAACTATAGGAATATAGCCTTGTATCTTACACTACATGTTACGTAATGTTCTGTAAATCTGTACGGTATTTTGTAGGATTCCATACATTTGGTTATTAGTGAAAGCTGGCAGTTGTAGATGAGGTAAAAATGAGGAGCTTATATTGACAATGCATCACTCCTGTTTGTTCATTTTATTAGGCTGAAAGAGCAATAGTGAAATAATGCCAGTATTGACTTCTCCTCAGATGGTTATTTCTTTCACAGTCTGTCTTGTTCTTGTACACTTCGTGGTGATGGGGACCTTATACGGAGACATGTATCGTACCGGTTACTCTCATAGCCTGGCCCATCATGACCTTTCTTGCATAGGGCCCCCTGTGTGTTGTGCTGTGAATGTTGTTGTGGTTCTGTGTAGACACTTGTACAGAGTTATGAAATACACAAATATGGGAAGGGTTGTCGACACTCTTGTTGTTGTTTCTCAGAGTGTGACTTGTGTTCTCATCGTGTCTGACGTGACGTATAATGTGAAGGAAACACATGAACGAGTACCCAACTTGCCATCCACCTCCCGTGTGAATAGTGTTTGGTTTCTCTCACGATAATATGGATCAATTCTTGTCCTGCATCTTTATTCATTATTATTCTATTCTGCAGGGTGGATTCGGCTGCTGGTATGTTGAGATTCAGTCGAGAGTAATTTTTGTGTTCAACACTCAAATAAAAATAAGTTAGCTCTTCCTTAAACAAAACAAATGCAATGGAATCTTCAGCAGCTGACTATTGGGGCTCCCCAAATTTAAATCAGTACTTAGGTTATAGTCAAACTGCTGAGTACATTTTTTCAGCACGAAAATTTGGTTGCTGATTTCTTGTCAGTTTCTCATGGTAAGCAGTGGGAGAATGTACACCAACTCCCTGTACATTACATTCTGATACTGTACATTAATTATCCAAGTGGTGATCAATGAAATATTCATTATAATAACAGACTGCGAGTTTTGCTCCACTTTACATTATGTAACCACTTTTATATTTACAGTATATGTCAAAACAATTACGACAAACCCTAAACGTCACCCATCGAACGTTGGCAAAGACAATGTCCATCGTTGTTAGGGCATTGACTAACTAATGACCAAGATATGGACATGCGTGCGATTTAATTGATTATAATAACTTGTGACGTATAGGTGTCGTGGGTGAGGAGCCAACACACACACACACACACACTTCAGAAACATTTTGTAAACTTGATGTTTGGAACTGACTGTAAGGAAAACAGTAATCTCATAACTTCAACTCACCTTGTGTTGAGAAGATTATTCCTTCTTACATGACAGCAGCTGTTCTTTACCTAAGCGTCGCGATAATAAGTGTTTTGAGCCCATCATTTCAGAAGGAATAATGTAATATAGAATATAAGCAACGGTGATGAGTATTGGGGTGTAATAAGGAAATCTTACATATTTTCTACCTGATTGTAGTGTACAGGATTCAGCTAACTTCAAAACATTACCCCTCATGTATGTACAGCCATGGCTGAAAGTCCATGCGCATGGCGTGGTGCAAAGCCACAGCCGATACTGGGCAGAGAACCCGAACAATATAAGTTTCCACACCCCTCTTACCGTGGCAGCTCCCAGCTGAACCAATTGTTAGTTATGTTGCTTTGGCACATTTGTTGTTCTTAGAATTAGAAGAGATAGCTGTACCCCCTGCTCATGGACTTTCAGCCATGGCTGTACACGACGAAATACTTGCCAGTTTGGTTAGCAGTAGACTATGTTGGACGGTTTTATTGAATTTAGAGAAACCAATGACCATGACCCATTAACCCTCGCACATCATGCCGGCACCTTCAGAGTGTTATATTGGCATGTGCAAGGTAATATTTAGCTGAGGCTAATACGGTTAGTTTTATCAGAGTAACTCATGACCAAGTGTAATGTATGACATCCACATACGTATTGTTTACTTATGAAGGAGAATTTCACTTGGAGATCGTGTGTACAAGTAGGGATGAATACTTATTGTTTTAAAGGTAAATTTTAACCGATGTTATACAGTCAAACTTAAGCACAATATGTGAAGGGATAGTGTTTGCCAGTGTTCTGTTATCCTGATTTGAAAAGTAAACAAATTTAGTATTATTTTTTCACATCTCATAAACTTTCTATTTTAACACCGAACGGAAAGACTCATATATTGTAGTCTTAATGGTCAACTGCAGATGGCAATGCAAATATGTCTTACCTAATAGTACTGTAACCACTGTGGTTTGTGAGGTGCGGTGTTTGGCAGAGTTTTCGGAAAGTTGCTGCCATTTATAATTATGTGATACAGCTACATTGATCCTGTGGAAGATTCTCAACTCCTTCCAGTACACAGTATACCTATCACCAGGTACTTGTTTACAACTAATCTTATTCATCATTTAAGTACAAGGGATTGGAAGGAGCTGAACATCATCCACCTTGGCTGCTTAAGTTTACATAATTTACTAATGTAGAACAACCCAATGCAGCCTAATATGTTCATGTGATTATGGACTAAAATTAATGTAAGAATTGCCATGGTTACGTGATGATAATGATCGTGACAATAGATCCATGTAGTCATAATAATACGTGTGGAAATATTACATTGGTCATTGTCATTTGCCAACCAGTGACTTTTCTTTCTTACGGTCGTTATAAAGGCTTACAGTACCATATGTAAATCTTAGTTGCCACAAAACACCAAACACACTCCAGCCACTTACCAAAGGACTGTTTGAACCATCTGCTGTATACTGGATCATTATCAAAGTTTTATTCATCCCAAGTGCCTCACTTCACAAATCAGTCTTGTTCTTATGATCCACCAATACCTTCATCACAACCATAATGCCATGACACGAAAAAAAATAACATTATGATGCATTTCATAGTCTACATCCAAGAGAGTTTGTATAAATGAACATTTTACCAAATAAATATTGAATCAGGGAGGTTTAGAAAACTAGCTAACTTAAAATTATTTAGCAAATACCTATGTCACCCGGCCTGAATATGTTAATAATCTTTCATATAAGAAATATTTATATTGATAGAGTACTTAATGATTTACGGCTATCATGTCACTGTGTAACACGATGTAAGTTCTGCATGTACCGTCAGATTTCTATGTCATGTTCGCTGCCACCAGAGGTCAATATACGGTAATCTCTCTGTGGTGATGTATAATTGTGCAGTATATAATCATCTAAGAATCCCACGAGAGCCATGTATGTTTTGTGAAAAGGCAAAAAATCTACAAGCAAGTCATATGTGATTACAGTGATATCTAGTAGTAACGGACACGATTATAGAACCTGACTGCTCAGTTGCGTTCACATTTCCCTGAGTAGGCTACTTCTGAAGACATCTGGCGTCCATCTGTATATGGCTGCAATGTGATGGCGTTTGACCAAAAAAACAAACTATTTCAATACCTGGTACTTTCCTCGTGGTTTACATGTATTGACGATTTCTCTCTCCACCAGTTAAATTTTAAGAAAGAGACACTTTCCTGATTGACAGCCTTCAGAAATTAACACTCCCAACACATTTCCACCAATAATGGGTATTGACCACATAAGCTCAGTGGTATTGACTTCTTCGTAGGTGTCGTTTGTCATAATTATGTCTCCAGACGAGTTTAGAAGTTTGTGAGCGCAATTGGTCATTATTTGTGCATGTAAGGAAATGATAATTGTTGTTACTGAAATCGATAGCCAATGAACAAAAACTTTTGTACTGATTACGTACAGTCGGCCTCAGGAATTCGTACACAGAGCATTGGTTAAAAGGGATCTGATTTCTGCACATACTGTACAGGGATTGTTCTGTTGACTGATTCAAGTATTAACCAAATAACATTACTAGAAAAGTTTGGTGTTAGAATATTACTGCACTAAATTTTCTGATTGCTACGAACCCTTAATAGCACAGAGGCGTATACGAATTTCTGAGGCCGACTGTACATCATAGCATAATATCCAAAGAAATAAGCTGTGCTTTTCGAATACACTATAGTAAAATATTGTATTTTCAAATGTTAAAAATGAAGGACTATAATGGTAGTTTATATTATATTGCTTTCATTTTCATAAATATATATTTCTTGGCTAAATAATTTTGCCATATACAGTAATGTAATAGTAATTTGTGCATAGTGACGCCATATCATTCCGATGGTACTGATAATTATATTCTATCATAATGTCTGTGATATTGTAATTAGAATCAATATTCTCATAACGATAGACAGACCTATCATATAACAACACCACTGTAGACATAACAATATTTGCACTTATTGAACAGACCATTTTTGTCTGTGATTTGCATTATAGAGAAAAAAATATATATTTAACGTGACTTTTATAATTAATGATAGACCATAGTTAGGGTCTGACTAATTGCTGGAGCTTACAGTATTATATTGTAAACATTTATACAGGAGGTTCAGGTTATAATTGTCTTGTAATTTAAGCAGTTAAATGAACACGCGTGGTATATGCTCTTGAACCTTTGCTACTGAAATGCATAATAATGAAGAACCAGTGAGTGTATCTAGATTTTACACACCTCAGTATTTTTGTCTACTTATTGACCGATGTATATATTCATCATCATATAAATTCACTGATGTTCTCTCACACGGAAAATTAACATTAAGAAAGACTTCTAGGTACAGTAGTTCATTGTTATTATTATTATATTTATTATTATTATTATTATTATTATTATTATTATTTCTCCAAATTTTGTTACTAAACATAAACTAGAACTTGTCACTGAATTGCTAAATGTATGAACTGGACCAATGTATTTGCTCTGGATATCACCTTCTTTAAGTCAGTCATTGTGAATATTATTTTCCTATGACTATGTAATACAGTTAGTATATGTATTACAACTACTGCAGTTCACAATCAGGTCAGTGGAACTTTTATAAGGTAGCAGGTTACTGCACAGAAGATTTTCAAAATACATTATGCGAATAGAATGTACAGTGCAAATTGCAGTATTGAGTTGCAGTATTTCTTTTACTTGCTCTGTTACTTACATAATTGGTGACCACAATTATTGATAATATACTTTCAAACATGTATTAGGTACTTATCCTGGCTTGGTTCGAGTCCCAGTTCTGGCAGTGGTGAATTTATTATAAACAGTCTGTATGACAAATCATGCTGTATAAATAATTTACAGGTGTAAGTTCCGATATAAAATATATATTATATCGATGTGTCTGATGCCTGGGAGAGTGTAAGTTAATAAGCAAATGCAAATATTATGATTATTAATCATTAGCACAAAACTCGTGGTAACTTAATTTTCGTGTCTTCGTTAGATATAATGGGAATAGAAGTGGTGTAGCAAGTAATACTGTACAATGAGTCATAAAGGATAGTGTATTATTCCAAACAGTCCCTTCATTTCCAAGTTCACATTGTAAGCTTTACATTATTAACACTGAATTAATGAGATTCTATTGCCAAGCAACGAAGGTCATGTGACATCGTTAATTGTGGGGGTGGGAGGGGGCAATATGTTATCAAACTGGAGATTATTACTTACAGCAAAATGTGTAGTATATTACCTCGGAATTGTGTAGCCTGTTTCCTGGCACGGTTTAAAGGTACTGTTGGACACAGTAATTCGTGGTACACCCCAGGTGGAAGATGCTTGTTCCTCTCTAGTATTCAGTAACTTTTGTTCGGTATATGCTTATCGTCGCCATCCTACATCATAATTTCTGCCTCTGGTGAATCTTATTGGTTACTCAAGATTTTCATAATGGGAGGAGTTGGACACATGAATGGGTGGTACAGCTCAGGTGAAAAATACTTGTCCCATTTGAGTAACCAGAGTCTATTATCAGGTACTTGCTTTTTATTACCATCCTCAATACTGACTTCTGCCCCTGATGTCTCCTATTTGGCACTAAGGAACTTGATATTGGGAGAAATTGACCATCTTTCACTTGGGCTGTACCACCCATTCATGTGTCCAACTGTACATTGTCGCCCAAAGGTTCGATAACTCCGCCAGCCAGGTATTGCTTCCCTGACTGCTTCTGATGTTCATGATTGCCTCAATGCCCTCCACAAAAACACGATACAAATTAATCTAAAGGTTCGAAACTGGTTGGCGGAGTTAAGGGACCCTGTGATGTAGTCAGAAATTTGAAGGTAAACTAGTCTTTCTAATATTGCCACGAAACACACACCCACACCTATATGGAAGGAGCTTGTTTGTTTCGTGGCATAGTCAGGGGGAATCAGAAGCCTTCAATTTTCATACACGATCACAGAGTCCTTAAGGAACTTTTGGGCGGCAATGTACCAGTAACTTTAATTCCACGACAACGTAATAAACCTCATAACAAACTTAGCAACCGAAAAATACTCGAAAAATATTTCTCCAGAGTTAGACCATACACACCACGTAGTTCACTGAAAGTTTGTATGCAGCGACGAGTCTCAAACTCCTAGGACTGATGGTGAGAATATTACCACTGTACCAACTCGAAGTTCCAAAAACAACATTATAGAAAAGGAGGAACTGCTTGGAATAATACCCACGATATTTTATAAGTAACTGTACTGTACTAAATGGGAATTTGGTAATATAATTAATTTATTACAGTTTAACAAACTTACTTTCACCTGAATGGACTTACCTCCATGCTGCTGGGTCCATTCCAGTAACGTCCAATATTTACTAGTTGATTGACCCCCTATATCACGCCGCTCATTGACTGGCCCTCCCGTTTCTATTCTTCCCTCAGTCGTTCACTTACTTTTCTTACTTTATTTTCTTAGTGAATCCCCATCGTTCTCCTTCACGTTTTCCCATATGCACTTCTTGCCCTACACTTGTCTTTTGCCCCTTATTTAGTTATGTTGTTGTTTAACTTATCCCCTTTTCTCTGCTTAGCCTAATTAATTTATTTTCCACCGTCTCCATGCCTATTTTAGTGCCAAATAATTTCCCTGAGTTTGATGCTAGTTCGTATTTCATTAATATTATAATTTTAAAGGTCTTGATGCCACCTTACACTCGACCAAACATCTTTTATCAGTACCAGTGTGTGAAAAATTTAGTTCTGTAATAATGTATGATCCGTCAAGTTTATATTGGATTTCCTTGATCAAATTTGTAAGTTTTAGTTAGTATAGGCTACAGTTGAACATGAAGGATACTTACTTACTTATGATAAAACTTATACACTATAGATTAACCGTGAGCGAAATTATTTCAGTTTAAGGACCTTGTGATCGTGTATAAGAATTGGAGGCTTTTAATTCCTTCTGACCATGCTACGAAACAAGCTCCTTCCATATAGGTGATGTTCCGTGGCAATATTTGAAGGACTCATCTACCTCCAATTTTCTGACTACATCACAGGGTCCCTTAATTAAAGATATTGTTCAATGTAAACAGTAATGGTAATGGAGGAGTGACACTGGAAACCATTATTCTTTCCACACTAACTTGGCCACATAAACACGTCCCTGGTTTCTGGCTGACTGGTTAAGGGTTTAGTACAGTGTTTGTAAATCTGGACTAACTGATTCCTCCAAACTATTCGAAGCAACAGGACACCATTGGTCTTATTAAAACGGTTGTGTTTTCTGACATACTTTGGAAGAATTAAGATTCTCCAGTGTACTAAGAGTGTATTATTACCCCCTTTAAGGACCCTGTGATCGTGTATTAGACCTGGTGATTTCTGATTCCTCCTGACCATGCCACGAAACAAGCTCCTTCCATTTAGGTGGTGTTTCGTGGCAATATTTGAAGGACTCAATTACCTCCAATTTTCTGACTACATCACAGGGTCCCTTAATGGTGTAATGTCTTATGGTCAGTTTTGGGCGGTTACTCATCCCTCCAAAGTGTGCATAGAAACAAACTACTTCAGTATGCAAGTTAGGGTTTTGTTTTGTAGAATATCTTGGAGGAATTAGTAGCTCTGCAAACTGACCACAAGAAACTAAACCCCAACCCACCCGACCCTTTGAATTTGTGCATCTCCCAACCAATTAATTAACTTGAAGGGCGGAGGTTATTATAGACCAAAATAACTAATTGTTAAAAATAAAATCTGTCAACCATTCCTCTAGAAGAAAGATGTGATTTATGGGCCAAGCTATAGTTAATAGTCACGTACTGTAAACATACAAAAAGGACATGCAATTTATTTCTTTAAGAGGACCCTGATGTAGTCAGAAATTTGGAGGCAAACGAGTCCTTCACATATTGCCACGAAACATCACCTATAGTGAAGAAGATTGTTTCGTGGCATAGTCAGGATTAATCAGAAGCCTCCAATTCTCGTACATAATCACAGGGTCCTTTAAGCAGAATTAGCATCCAAGTTCGAATAAATGTATTAGTTAATATCCTTTTATACCAAAGGCTATTTTTGTAATTTAATGTTGAAACAAATCTTATAGGTTTAGCATTATTTTGTATTAGGAGATGCATTTTATTTTATAAGATTTCTTAAAATATATTTTCATAATGGAACTATATTTGTGCCAACACTAGAACTTGATTAATGAAAATATCTACAAGACAAAATACCTGATTATTGCATGCATGGTTAGGTGACAGATCAATAATATCGGCACATGTTAGTTTCATGAACTGATACAAACATTGAATAGATTAATTATAACTAGTTTGGAAGGAAAAAATATATATTATATTTCGTTAGCATAAGAAAATCCTCTGAAATTAAGCAGAAAAACTATAATTATATCTTAGAATGTACTGTCACAAGCCATTATAAGTAACCAGGTCTTGTTAAGTTTGAAATCATGTGACATAGCAGTGAACCAGTTTAGCCTACAACGCTTATACTGTCTCATATATGATGGAACTCGTTTATTATTCCACCAGGCTATTAGAAGCAGACATGGTTATATATTATGGCTCGTGTCTGTAATTGGTGTGTTCGAACTCATATATTGTGTATGTCTGATCTAAAGTTAAATTATCGTTGCTCTTTATTAGACACTAAAGTCGATTGTTCAACCCGCAGTTAACCCAGGACAGACGACGTGAAGTATAATTTTGTAAACCGTTCTTTACGAACCATAGTTTCTCCTGCTGTGTATGTACAGTACTTGGGAGTGAGTGAGTGAGTGTGTGAGAGGCAGCATCTTTCGTGGCTCAGTGGTAAGAGCTCTGACACTCAGGTTCATAGACCAAGCGTGTATCATATAGCAATCTTTTCTGGAGGCCTCGAAAGGGGTGTTGTATTACATAGTGGTCCTGGTGCAGTTACCCACATATGAAAAGGATTCATAGGGTTATTCACGCTAATGACAGGCAATTAAGACAATAAAATGCTAATATTTATTACACTGGAATGTCAAAGCTGGAGATGAAGCAAAAAGACAAAATATATCTCGTAGTCAAGGCCCAGGTATATACCTATTCCATTCTAGTAGTCATTGACACACGGGCCAACACAGAAACTGTGTCACAATACAGTACCTATAGTGAGGGAGTTTATTTCGTGGCATAGCTTGAAGGAATCATTGGTCTAACCAATTCAATCTTCGTGGGTGGCTTATAAGAATATGATTAGGGATGGTGACTACAGTTGCCTTACACAGGAACGTACCACACCTTGATGTTTGTGTTTCAAGGGGGAAATACAATATTGGTAAATACTGGTAAAAAGTGACACGCCACATGTAATTTTGTTAATTAAGCTGATCTCATTTACTGGCATAATCTAAACTAAGCCAGGAAATAGACGACCTCAGTGTGACTTAGTTTGGAGGAATTAGTAGCCCTCCAATTAACACCCCTTCAGCAGCAAGAGAAGCGGGAACAGTACACCTGGAAACAGCTTTACTTATACTTAGGTTCATGTGCAGCCACTGGTCATTGGGAAGCGACATGACAAATTATTACCCTATATGCGAGAGGAAGGTCAAGAAAGGCTATATACTCTATGTTTATAAGGAATCCGACTTTTGGCTCAGAAGACGAAGTTCATACCAGAAATACCGGGTACCGATTAAGGCGTTATTTCCTAGGACGGTATAATAACATTTATGTTTACCTCGAGATGGAAATTATCTCTTGATCTGGGAACCTCATCAAGACTCTAACTTGATACCAAAGTTGTGTTTTGTCACTAATGTAATGTTACTACGGTATCAGCTTTGAGTGTTAATGTGATTGCGATTACCATATGTGCATTCCTAAGAAATGATATTGTGTATTTATTACGATTTTATGGGACTTGAGAGTTTATCGGAGAATGAGAGGGAACTGACTACTCCAAATTAGAAATTCTGTTTGGTGTCGTGGTTTGGGAGGAATCAGTAGCCTCCAATATAATGGTTGCAATAATAATGCTCCCTTCAGTTGCCATGCACGGCCAGTGGTTGGTGTGAATGCCATTAGGTCTGGTGCATTCCACCTTATTTTACATGGCCTATAATCGGGTTGGTAAGACAACACTGTAGATGTATGGGAGTTTATTCTTTCAACTGAACTATAGTCCTGTGGGTGTGACTAGGAATATAGTACTTTATGAAGGTGGTAATGCAGTCAGCAGAACAAATAAGTCGTTCATACTACTCACCAATCACTGGAATACTCTGAATTTTGTTTTATTCTGTATAATCTCGGGCTCGAACTGAGCGAGTAGTGCTTCCACGTACAGTAAGAGCCGAGCTGGTCCACCCATCTCTTATTAGAGTATTGTACCAGGCGCTTCAAGGCATAACTGACCAAGAGCCAAACAGCAATATGAAAACTCAACCACGTCCGTAGAATAAAGGAGAGTATAGATAGAAAGTAAGATTATTTACATGTTATCTAGTCAAAAGACCAACAGTGTGCTATGTGGACATTGCTTCTGCCATTATCACACATTTTCTATGAGATCCAGAAATAACAGGATGTAATTATATAACTATTTTGACCAGAGTGATGGTGGACATTTTAGCTCCTGGTCAGTTAGTTGTCTTTGGGAGCGTCTAGTATCTTTTTGGGGAATTTAATCTTACATGTGTAAACTCTTTTTGATATATATTGTGCTGCCTTTACTCGATGATGACATGCCAAAGCCTCGTCAGTGGCTGTTGGTTTGTTTGTTGAAATGTACCGTCATTACAAAACATTTAAAAAGCCTCCTTACAAACCATTTAAAAAGCCTCCTTCATCTGGTTAGTGAATGCGTGTTTGTTTGTTTGTTTGTTTGTGTGTTGTGTATTGTATCGTATGAAAATGCTTTCTCATATCCAGTCTTAGGATCCTGATAGATTGTGAGTCAAGCTGTTGGTTGGTTAAAGAAAGGAAAGTTGGTTGACTTAACAATATACTTACATAACATGAAGTTAGTGACAAGAGAATGAAAGCACAATAATAATAATAATAATAGAGAGAATGAAAGAAGCACAACAATCAAGTCCCAGTGCGGTGGCGATAATAATTATATAATACACACATACGTTTCTTTCGGCTACTATACATACATACCCTTGCCACTGAATAATTATGAAGAACAATAATAATAATACCAATACTAATAATACTAATCTGTCCTTATTAGCCTTGGAGATGGAGGGCGGTATTTGGTATGTGTTAAGTCAGGTAATTTTTCTCCTATTCGTGTTGTCTCCTAAGTGTTCTATTATGATTGCAAATTTTGTAAAATCATGTATATTTTACCTTGTACAGTTGTTGTTGCATCTTAAAATAAAAAGGACCATCGAGATGAACCTGTTGTTTCATTCTGTATGTCGACTTTCCATTTGTTGCTGTTGTTGTTGTTAAATATGACATTACTTTTCTTCTGCACTGAGTAAATAAATATAGGCTTTGCTACTCTCCAAACTACTCACCATGCTCTTCAATCAATCTTTGCAGACTGGGACTGACTATGCCTAATATGTGTGCAAACTTGCTAACGTAACCTCGAAATTTAATAAAGATAGCAAATCGTTACCCAGTGACTATCGGCCAATAAGATTAACCTTATTTGTATATAAATTTCTGGAGACTCTCATAAGAAACAGACTCGTAAGTTACTTAGAAACTAATTATAATAAGAGATCCCCTACATACCTTTCATAACAAGCTCTCCTGCTTTACAAATTTTCTCGATTTTCTACACAATATCTACAACATGAAACTAAATTAGTGGATATTATTAACCTTGATTTTCAGAAGACCCTTCGACAAGGTTTCTCATCAACGTTAAAAGCTCATGGAATTAACGGCAATGTGTGTGTTAATTCATAGAGAAACAAGGTGGATGGACCTGTTATTTGTTGTAGCAGTAATAATAATACTAATTTCTTTTGTTAAAGACTAAACACACATATTGGTCTTTAGGATAATGATAATGATATAGTGATATTGAACCCACCTTAGGCCTAAATGACTTTATAGGACGAGATTTGATAGAGAGGTGGGACAGCAAGCACGAAGGGAACAGGTGGAACGGAGGGACAGAACAAGAAACGAAAGGGGACGGCTGGGGACCGAAGGAACACCAAAATCTTTGTCGTATTGCCTGCAATACCCCTACGGGGATTTGGTCATTAGGAGTGATCCCTCTTCCCTGTTCATTTGTGGGTTCTGAACAAACATAATCCAATTAACAATCAATGCGAGCTGACTATCAAGGACAAAATTATCACATATTACGACACGTTGTTTCACGCAAAATGTCAGGGAGTCACTCCATATGATTTCATGACTAATGAGATAGGATAAGAAAACAAATTGTTTTTACTTGAGAGAGAGAGAGAGAGAGAGAGAGAGAGGGGTGGCGGCGCCTAATATCAATCAATCAATCAATCTACCTACCACACTCCTAACACATTAACATATAGAGAGATGGAATGAATTTAGGTTCTCTCTCCCTTCCCTCACCTTGATTCAGCCCCCCATACGTTCATACCAACATATAGAGAGATGGAATGAATTTAGGTTCTCTCTCTCTCCTTTCCCTCACCTTGATTCAGCCCTTCATACGTTCATATAAACATCACAAGTCGCCATCTGCTCTCATCATCTTGAAGTTGAGTTGCGGAACCTATTATCAATCAATCAATCAATCAATATCGAAGCACAGGTTATTCACTCACGTCGTAGCTGGATGAATTGATTGATTGATTGATTGATATTAGGAGCCGCAACAGCGAGGTCATCTAGCGCCAGACAAGGGTGATAGAGAGGTGAGACAGCAAGCAGGAAGGAAATAGAAAGAAAAGAGGGACAGTTGAAGAATTAAACCTAGTGGCTGGGGCCGAAGGAGCGTCAAAACCCTTAAAGTATTACCCACATCACTAATGCAGTCAATACGGGGTCATAGCTGGATGAAGGAATGAACTCTTGTGCACCGTAGCGTTTTTAATTATTCTCCTAAAAGTGTATAAGCAATGTCTCTTTATTCGCTAGAACATTAATATTGTCTGCCAAGATACACACATAATATACGTTGTTAACATTTCATTCGCCGCTTCTCTCCCCCCACTCCTGACCCATGCTTCCACCCCCTCACCCACCCCCGTCCCATGCTTTCACCCCCCCACCCACCCCCTTACTTCTTGCTACCCACCAACCCCCCCCCCCCCATTTGGTCTCGTTGCTACCCAGCCCTGACAACCGGTAGCCTCAGTGCTGCCCCCTACATCACTTCCACCCCCCCTACCCCCTCCTTTACCTCCTCGCCTCCTCCCACACTTAGCCACTCCCACATAAACCATACGACTCTACAACTACCAATTAAAAACAATATTGTATTCCTGTAAACACTAATAAACAAGACAAGTACACAGTTCCTTAGGCTTATAAAGAACGTTGCACTCATGATATTAATTAACTCGATGAAATTTAGAGCCATATGGATAATTTTTTTTTTAAGATATTTTAGAAGCGGTTGGCAACAATGGGTGAAAAGGTGGAGTTGGTGGCTGGATGGAGGCAAAACGGAGGGCAAGAGGAAGGTCCGTCTCTGCCACCTCTCTCATTCTGGCTCCAGTCTCGGCAGTGACAAGTCGTGCTCACTTTATTACTCCCTATTCTCTTCTGTGTGTAATGTAAGTATTGCTTCGAGATTCCTTAATAATATGTTTCTATATATATTTAGTTATATATTACAAGATTAAATTTGTTTTAGATATAATGGTTTTTTTTTTTTTTTTTTTTTACATGTTCCGACAATGGACATAGGATTAATCAAGCCCGTTACCGTGGCCCAGGTCAACTGCTGCTCATACACACACGTCACGACTTCCGAACTGGTACCCAGCCACAGAGGGAGGGAAGTGAGGGTAATTCCCAAATACTGCAGCTGTTATGGTACCAGCGAGGGTGTTTTACGACGTTCGGTGGCCTTATAGTTAGTGCTTAACACTCAAATCGGAAGAGTAAATATTCTCAGGCCCTCACCTGAGAGGATCGATCTCCCGACCTCTTGTTTATGAGTCCAGAACACTAACCACTCAGCCACCTTCTTGGATTGTATACTTAATTGGGCTGCGTTAACCGGTGATTATTCCTGGTGACTATTTTACAGTATATTTCAGTCTGAGATATAGGCAGTTTTACTTTTAGTGTAATGTTTTTTAAATGCTGAACTAATCTATTTAAGGCCAGTTTAGTGAAGTATTCGTGTGATGCAGTGTTTATAATGTGTCTGTTGCCATTCTGCAGAATTACTTAATGTCTATTTCTTTGTTACAGAATTGTACTGTGGTGAGGTGGGTCATTATACCAGAGACTATCAAGAAATGGAGTGGTGGTGGTGGTGGACGAGAAACTAGAGAAGATTAGTGACCTTGAATAAAAAAAAAAAAAGAGCTGCTGGGGCCGGATTCACTAACGCAGTTACGAGACCTTAGCGACGTTAAGGGACCTTAATTAGCGGGTGAGAGAGCTATTCACTAACGAGTTAAGGGAGTCTTAACCCAAACTATCGTACGGTATTACCTAAGGGAGCGAGGAAGCACCCTTACGCGAGATAAGGGAGTGAAATGTCCGACAAACGAAGAAAAACGGAGCTGCCAGGCGTACTTTACAGACATGTCACCATGGAACTCTTTGTTGCTGTTGATCAGGAACTTGCATTGCAACTCCATGTTGATGATAATCACCAAATATGGTATTATCGTTTTCCTCGAGTGGAAATATTGAGATTATGTGATGAGCTTCAGAAATTGGAAGAGTTACCAGGCGATCTCATGCTATCCCCACTCATATATTGGTTTTAATTGCCTTAAGATTTTATGCAAGTGATGGCTTTCAGAGTGTTGTTGGTCTAGTGTGTCTAGAGTAATAAATAAAGTGACTGAAGCCCTCTACAGAAAAGCAAGACTGGAAATAAAAATGCCTAGAGGAATAGCTGCCACAACAGACACTAAGCATATATTTCATAGACTAAGAGGTTTTCCTAATGTAATTGGAACAATTGATTGCACACATGTTCCAATTAAACCACCCAGGGAAAGTGAACATTTGTATGTGAACAGGAAACCGTATCACTCTATCAACAACCAATTTGTTGCCAACAGTGATCAGAGTACTAGTAGCCTACATAACTAATGTGTGTGCAAAATACCCTGGCAGCACTCATGATGCATTTATCTGGAATAACTCTCACCTTAGGCAGAGATTTGAGAATGGAGAATTTGGAACTTCTTGATATAATTTAACTTCAGGCCTTAATTAACACCCATCACATGAGCTAAAAGGAATTCGTCAAGAATTGTGGACTGAATACAATAATACCTACAGTATGTTTCTAGGAAGCATATGGTTAATGTTGATGATCGTTACTGCTATATATCGTAACATATATTATGTCACACTGTATACTGTACCACCATGAAGGAATTGTTGATATTTCATACTTACACATTAAATTACCATATATATTCAACTGATGCAAGTTAACTTTGCTACTTTACCCCTCAGTCGTCAGTAGTGTGTCCAAGTGAAGTCCCCATAAACTTCATTGCTTATTAGTAACATAAAGTTAGGCTACTTTTGATATTTTGCAAAGTTTTCACAGATTACTTTAAAACCCACAGTCCTATTCACCCTATTCAAAACTCGTACAGTATATTCTAAATGTTTTCCCCAAATAAACCGCTACAACAGAGGCTCTTTCTCTAAAAAAGGATTTCTCTGTAGTAAATGGAATATATACTGTGTAATGTATGAAAAAAAGGCATTGCTGGACTAAAAGAGAATTAATGAGGGAAAGAAAACGGTTGATTAGACATTTTTTCTGTATTACGGCTGTACTCCGCTGCAGAATTAAGTGCAAATATAATGCTTTGTAGAGCATTCTCCTTCACTGTTTACAAAATAATAATATCAGCTGATGGGAGATCCTTGCGTCTGATTGGTTGGACTCTTTTGTTACCGACTTCGTGATTGGTTAGCAGACGACAAGATAAAATAAAGTAGAGCCATCTACCGTCAAAATATGAACTACGACTCACGGTGAGGATAACTTCTCGCTCCCTTACGATTGTTTAGTGAATAGACCTTAAGCGGCGCGCTGCCGTTATCGTAAGGGAGCCTCAGCGCCACCCCCTTATGGGAGCACTTAAGGGAGTGTTTAGTGAATCCGGGCCCTGAAATGTAAATGGCCACGGACTACAATTGAGGATGCGAGAGCCATGAACAAGAAACTACAGCAGTGCCCACAATGGCTGGCAAAAATCATCTTCTCGCCTAACTCTTCACGCCGTTAAGGTAATGAATGATATTATTAGGTTGAGTGTACTTTACGGGAACAGCCTTAAACCAATTAAGCATCTTGATGATTATCACGTTTTCTCAAGTCTTATAGGTATACCCGTTTTCTGTCATGAGTGACTTCATCTAACCTGCGTGCAAGCTGACTTGGTTAACTTAGTTTGTTGCTCACTGTCATAGCCCTCGTAAACTTTATAAAAATGTGGCATTACAAAACTTATGGTATTAATCAGTCCGAAACTTTTATATATATATATATACCTCTACCTTGGGACTGGAGGCTGTCGGTAGCATACGACTCTTGTGAGGTGCAGAGTTGCTGTTTGTACTTCAGTACTTCACGAAGTACTGAAGTACCGTATTTTTGTAGTAATTGTTCTGCAACATACTAAATAACTTTTCCTCTTCAGGTTGGTCAATAAGGTCTTCAATCACCGCTGGAGCATCACGTCGCGGGAGGTTGAGTGAGTGTTAAAACCTACATTTTTTTTCACCCACTGTCCTGGCCCATTTTTTCTAATAAAACTTTACTATTTCAGAGTAGTGGAGTAGATGCCCCCTTGCTTGGAGCTCTTTCTCTCGCGATTATTCTCTTGGTAGGCACACGGTTAGGTAGGGCTAGGTAGGGGCATGTTCGCTCCAAGTACTGGGGGCTGTTGGTCTTGGAAATGCCAGACGTGTAGTAGTAACCCTTATCCTATGTTTGCCAGGCTACAGTGGGTTCAAATATATTGGACAGATATGTTAATTTTATTTTTATTCTCTGCAGGTGAAGGGGTCCTGGGAAGCTTTGGAGCGGCAACGTGTGTGTGTGTGTTGCGAGGAAATGTTGGTGGTGTAACTAACTGGCCAAGGAAGGATGGATGGATGGATGGATGGATGGTTGGTTGGTTACCGTGGTTTTGGTGAATGGATGGATGGTTACCGTGGCGTTGATGGATGGATGGATGGTCTATCAAGGTGAGAAACGGTCTTGGTGGTGAGGGAACAGTCTGTGAGAGATGGGAAAGGTTGACCAAGGGGGAAGATATAAGAGAATGGCCAGTGGGGGAGAGAGTGGACAGTGGGGGAGAGAGAGATGAGGGAGAGAATGGAAAGTGGGGGAGAGATGAGGGAGAGAATGGAAAGTGGGGGAGAGATGAGGGAGAGAATGGAAAGTGGGGGAGAGATGAGGGAGAGAATGGAAAGTGGGGGAGAGATGAGGGAGAGAATGGAAAGTGGGGGAGAGATGAGGGAGAGAATGGAAAGTGGGGGAGAGAATGGAAAGTGGGGGAGAGATGAGGGAGAGAATGGAAAGTGGGGGAGAGATGAGGGAGAGAATGGAAAGTGGGGGAGAGATGAGGGAGAGAATGGAAAGTGGGGGAGAGATGAGGGAGAGAATGGAAAGTGGGGGAGAGATGAGGGAGAGAATGGAAAGTGGGGGAGAGATGAGGGAGAGAATGGAAAGTGGGGGAGAGATGAGGGAGAGAATGGAAAGTGGGGGAGAGATGAGGGAGAGAATGGAAAGTGGGGGAGAGATGAGGGAGAGAATGGACAGTGGGGGAGAGATGAGGGAGAGAATGGACAGTGGCGGAGAGATGAGGGAGAGTGTGGACAGTGGCGGAGAGATGAGGGAGATAATGGACAGTGGCGGAGAGATGAGGGAGAGAATGGACAGTGGGGGAGAGATGTTTACTGCAAGGGAGAGCATGTTCAAGAGAGGGTGCGAGAGATGGGGGTGGGGAGGAGTGGGAAGGCTGGCCAATGCGAGGGATAGAGAGAAGTGGAAAATGAAGGATTGCCAAGTGAGGGAGACGGAATAAGAGAAGGTGGCCAAACTGGAATGAGGAAAGAAATGGCCAGAGTGAAGGAGTGATTGAGGAAAGAAAATGGCCCATAGGGAGGGGGGAAATGAGGGAAAATGGCCATGGTAAGGGGGTGGGGCAAATGAGGGAAAATGACCATGGTAGGGGGAGGGAAATGAGGGAAAATGGCCAGGGTGAGGGAGAAATGACTAAAAATGGCTAGGGTGAGGGGGAAATCGAGGGAAAATGGCCAGGGTGATTGTGAAAATGGCCAGGGTGAGGGAGAAATGACTGAAAATAGGCCAGGGTGAGGGGGAAATCGAGGGAAAATGACTGAACATAGCAAAGTAAGATTAAAAGATATGGCAACAAGAGCTGATTAAAGAGATGATGATAATGGATGGAAAGGGTGAAGGATGGAGACATTGACTAGTGAAGGGGTATAGGGTTGATGGATGGAGATGACTAATGGGAGAGAGAGAGAGAGAGAGGGAAGTGTGGCGGTGTGATAATGAAAGGCATACGTATGGAGGGAAGGGAATAGATAAAATGAAGGAAAGGAGAGGATATAAGTATTTAAATGGGAAGCGAAACTGAGCCGGACTATATGGGAATTGGAGACGATGGGAAGTGAGGTGGTGGTGTGATAAAGAGAAAGGAATGGAGAAGGGAGAGGATGGAATGGGGGAGAGGGAGGGAGGGAGAAGAGGATGGAATGGGGGAGAGGGAGGGAGAGCAGAGGATGGAGAGGGAGGGAGGGAGAGGAGAGGATGGAATGGAACGGAACGGAACGGGGGAGGAGTGAGGGAGATGTAGGAATGGGGGAGAGGGATGGCGGAGAGAAAAGAGAAAGGAATGGAATGGGGGAGAGTGAGGGAGATGAAGGAATGGGGGAGAGGATGGAGGGGTTGGAATGGAGGGGGAGGGAGGGAGAGGATGGAACGGGGGAGAGGGAAGGAAAGGAGAGGATGGAATGGGGGAGAAGGAAGGAAAGGAGAGGGAGAGAGAGAATGGAATGGAGAGAGGGACATTATTGAGACTGTTCTACATGCTTAAAAGTATGTTGTAACTCTCTCAATAGTGTCACAATAGGGGATGGGAAGGGTTAGTATGATGGGGAGCAGAACGATGATGTGTGGAACGGCAGAGGACGGATGACGGAGGAGCAAGAAGTGGATGACAGAAACTGAGGACGGAGACGAAGGAAGAATGATAGCCCCCACCACCTTACTGACCCATATATAGTTACATCACACACATGAAGGACTGCTGGACCCAAACCCTCATCTTCTTCTTCACCTTAGTAGTGTTGGTAAGTATGATGAGCAACAAACAAACAAACAAATGAGGGTGAATCTTGGTTCAGTCCTTACTTGTTTTTTTTATCTGGAATGTTTTTTTTACTGTATTCTATTCAACTATTAAAGTTACTTTTGTCGTTAAGGGGGTAATTCACTTTTGTTAACATTGGAGTGCCTTGATTACTCCAAAGTATGCCAGGAAACAGGACCAGATGAACAAAAATAATGGTGTTCCGTTGCTTGGAATAGTTTGGAGGAATCTGTTGCTCCAGATTTGCAACCACTGTACTTCCCCCTCAAGGGACTGAGTCTAAACACAAACTAAATCGTACAAAATAATTTCCGATTATTATAGGACTTGATGGGTCCTGGATAAGCTAAGAATGAATGGTAAAGTTGGTTGCAATTCCATAATTAGTTTTTTTTTTTTAACAAACATTTATGTGCAGTTTTGCGTGTCAGACATAATAGAACGGGAAAATTCAGTTTATTTAATTTCCTAAAATCACAATTGGAACCTTTGGTCATAGCTAGATTTTTAGTGTATCTCAAAATTTTAAAGCCCAAAAATCAAATGGTTAAGCTACTTTTAACTATTCCATCACAATATGTTCTAACTGTTATGTTCCTTTATAGCTGCGAGAGGTGTGATGTGGTCCTGCTGCTCTGTACTCTCTATGTCGACCGGACCTGTGGAGGCTTTGAGGGACACCTGTTGCCTACTTTACTCAAACGAGTGCACACAAACTCTCTTACCAGTCGGTTTCCCTGGCAGCCTGTGGACGCTCTCCCTGTCCCTTGATTCTCAATGGTGGTGGGAAGGAGCTGTTGAGGGCAGGAGGTAAGAACATTTCATATTGTACTGTATATTGATTGTAAAAGACAAATAATCCCCACTGGCATTACAAAAATCATAATTCACTGCTAAAATTTTAAGATCAGTAATGAAGGGGGTGGCTGGGGATTGGACATAACCCATGCTGGAAATCGCTTTTGTTGCCTTAATGAAAAAACACAAGGGGAATAAAGTTGGCTTAAAGAACATGGTAGTAAAATAAAAAAAACTAAAGGGTAATGAAAATTGGATGTTCCTGTACATGAATTAGTCAACCTTGGTATAGACTCTTGTACAGCCATAAACAAATAACCACCAACACGGTCCTTCCATCGTGTAAATAAATCGGTATCCTATCAAAATATAGTCATACAACACCTTACGTCAACTCGACCCCTTCAATTATTATGAGGTGCTGCAAAATCATGTATGTGTTGTTCTTTATTACCAAGATATTTACTACGATGGAAGGAGTGTGTCTGTTAATAATTGATGTGGCTGTACTTGATATATCTCGTGAAGCTTCTTGTGTACTTCTTGCAGAATGTTTTAGTTGCCAGGGAGAACTAATGGTTATCTTCTGTTCCAGGTATGAAGAATAACCTGTGTGCCGCCCGTTCATCTTCACAACACTAGCTTTCCTCAATTGGCTAGAACGGCAACCGATCTCATTTCACCTGTGCAGTCCAGTTCGCCTCATTAGTTAAAAGGTGTGGGACCCTTGTATCGTGTTGGTGGAAAAGACTTGTTAACACAGCCATTAGGATGTTTAAAAGTGTATAAAGATCAAGGAAGACGAGCCAGTGCCAACAGAAAAGCTTTGATACATTCCCATTACACACACACTCCTTACGTTGGTTTCGGATGTGTACAGTTTCAGTAAAAAAATTACGATTCGCATATGGGTGGCTCGAGCACATGTATAACCCATTGTTTCATTCCTTACAGTTTTGAGATAAGTGGGAATGTGATTGAAATCTATTTGACAGTGCTATGAAACTGTCAGGACTTATTCCAGTTCAGCATATCTTGAGGATGAAAAATGACCGCTCTAGACCGAGAAGACCCTGTTGGACAAGGGAGAAAGTGATAGAGTTGAGACGTCATGTTCGAAGGAAATGGGGGGGGGGGGGAGGACAGGAAGAATGATCGATTGAAAATGCTACATAGTATATAAGAGAGACAGTTACATGTTTTAGATAATTAAGTCTTGTCTTTGGTATTGGCGTTTTTACCTGAATTGTTTCCACCGGCGCGATATACAGTCGTGGTCAAAAATTATCATCGATATAAGGGTGACTCGCGTAAGAGTTGACAGCTCCCCTTTGTTCCTTGGCGGATATACATTCCAATAAATAGGTTAAGTACCATCTCTTAATTTACGCCAAGCAGCTACGCACTACTAAAAACAATAACGTCATATGTAAACGTGAAAACATTAGACAGCAAATTGTTTGGAGTTACCCATATGTAGATGATTATGATTGACCACGACTGTACCTTACCACATTAGGCTGTACCACCACCACCACCACCACCACCACCACCACAATACCTTTGCCATATTGTACTTTTTAAACGTGTCAGCAGAAGGTAAATAATGAAACTCCTTTGTCACTGATCTCTCCTGCCGGCAATCTCATCACAACACTGCATGACTCTTATACCCCAGACAGTAGTACTAGTAAACTGTAGAATGCATGGTATATTTAGTAGTTGCATGGAACACGGAATGGTTATATTGCATGATGCTTGTTGGTTGTTACACAGGAGGTTTGGTATGCACTAATTCATCAAGGAAAGATCAGTGTACATTTTATTCAAGATCAGTGTACATTTTATTCTCATTACTGCTGGTATGTTTATTACTGCCCGTTCAAGTATGTACTCAATTTTTACTTTTAAGGGGAGAGTTCTCTTTTTGGTGAATTGGAGCTCTATGAATCCTCCAATCTAATCCAGGCAACAGAACCCTACAGTATTTATAATAGGGAATCTGTTGCCCGGAGTAGTTTGGAGGATTCATAGATCTCCAGTTTACCATCCCGAATATTTTCCTTAAGGTGGTAGGTACAGTCACGAGTCAAATAATTAGTATCCAGGTGTTGTGGTGTTGAAGTTTCGGATCATCTGACATACTAGTGAACAAATTACAACGCTTGTACGGTTTCATGTTTACTGTAGCTCGTTTTAATTAATTAATACTCGATCAGGTCGTTTGTTGCAGACTTGGATACTTATTTTGGCTCGTGACTGTACATCAGGTTAGGTGCATCCCAGAATGTTTTGTAATTTGTAAAAAGGTTGGTACAAGTTATTTTTGTTAAATTTCATTATTTAGGAGTTAAACTGAATTGTAAGCCAGTCAACATGGTAGAGTAAAATAATGCACTGCCCTATATTTGGGTATTTTGATATTGGGTGTTGACTGGTATGTTTATCTTTGCCAAAGAGTTTTTCCCCAGTCTGTGATCATGTGTATTTTTTTTTTCTTTTTTTTTTAGTTGGGGTTTTTTATACTCCATGGGAGAGATGTCGATGCTTATAATTTTTTTTTTAATCTTTTGTGTAAATTGTTTGTATACTATGTTGGTTATGGACTTTATAATCTACTATTAATACTTATTAAATATACACTATTTAATGTTAAGACTCTTGAGTTTATTTTTAGAGGAATCGTACCCATTCCCTGTCCTGTCTCCTCTCGGTGAGTTCGTATTCCATCAAGTCTTAAAGAGCTTCCTGTTCCATATCCACTTTATTCCCTGTGCAGTTCTTTTCTTCAATATTAATTCTCATTATTTTCATACCTTGAGTGACTTAAGGCTTGATGCTACTCGTCTTTAAGGGGGAAGTTTTTCTGTTGGTAATTCTGGAGCAACTGAATCCTCCAAACTATTTCAAGCAACAGAACACCATTATTTTTGCTCTTCTGGTTCTGTTTCCTTGCATACTCTGGAGGTTATCAAAGCACTCTAATGTACCAAAAAAGAATTGCCACCTTAAAAGATAATAATTTATTGTAAACAAAAATTAGACTCCTGCTATGAATTAACTATTATATAATAAAGAGTGAGTGATGTTCATGCTCTGTAAAACTTATCATAGTTTTTTTTAGTATGAACCTTCCAAGGCCTTTGAATACGTAGGAACTATCTTAACTTTCCTTTTAGGTATTCATTTAAAATTCTATAAAGTCCACTTATTTCAGTATGCATTATTGAAGTAAGAAAAAAAAAGTTTGATACCAACCCAATTTTTTTCCTAAATTTTGTTCTCCATAATAATAAAAAAAAAAGGGTTCAACTTCCTTTCATTCTCGATAAATAGAATTTTTTTTCTTGTTTTTCTCAATGTTTCAGTTATTTAGTGTCATTAAATTCAGTGAATAGTTAAGATTTATGGTTGGTTTTATATTTTATCTGGCTTTATATTAATGGCACAATAACACATTACAATACCAGTGTGTTGCTGGGTAGTTGAGAAGTGTGCTGGGTGTTTTTTTTTTTACATCAACACATCTTCCCTCACCGGACTGCTGGTGTGTTATGGATGGTATTGGTAATTCAAGTGAATGTTAAATTACAGATATGAATAACAATACGTCAGTGCTATCACGCCTACCCAGCAACTTTTTTTTAACGGGGCTGGGTGGGGATGGTGTTGGGGGTGTGGATGGGGGGTGACGGGAGGGGTTGTACGATTCCCTGCTCTTCTCTGACCAAGGCTTCTGCCAAGATGGGGGATACCGATTGCTGCTCGCGACTGGACAGCCTTAAGGGGGAAGTTTTATGTTGGTAAATCTGGAGCAACTGAATCCTCCAACCTATTCTAAGCAACAGAACACCATTATTTTTTTCATCGGGTTCTGTTTCCTGGCATACTTTGGAAGAATCAAGGCACTCCAGAGAAACAAAAGTATACCATCCCATTAAGGTACTAGCAGGGGAAAGATGCAAGTTAGACTATGATAATCATAATCATTATCATCGGTTTATTTGATGTATGCAACCAAAGGCTGAAAATATACGTGAGTGAAATGGTGGTGATGTAAGATTATTATTATGTACAGTACACTCTCAATCCACAGTCCCTAGCCCACCTGAGTCGAAGCCCGACATTTGAAGCAGGTGGTTTCTGGACGACAAAGCCTCCATTGGTTCGAAATGTGTGTGTAGCCTTGTGATGGTTTGGGTGGGCTTTCGCCCAGAAACCACTTGTTTCAGACCTCGGGCTTCGACTCAGGTGGGGTAGGGACTGTGGTATCCGAGTGTACTTATCCTATTTGTTGGAAAATTTATCAACTAAGGAACAGAGGGAAGCTGTCAAACTGTTATTCGAGGAGTCACCCCAATATGGATGATAATTTTCTTACCACGACTTTACTGTACAGTTTGTGTGTAAGCTTCGAAAATATTCAACTATTAGCCCCGAATATTTTCATTAGATATTTCTTTGAACATAGTTTGAGCATGTTCGGATAAATGTTACTGCTATGTTCGTAAACTGTTCGAAGCAATGTTTCGGACAATGTTTGAAGAAAAGGAATCGGTATTAAAAGAAAACAGTGCTCGATGTGACCACCTACTTGCCTATTAAGGGCAAATTATCTTGTTGGTGAATTGGAAGGTCTGTGATTCCTCCACGCTATGCCAAGAAACAGACGACCCTAGTGTTACCTTAATTAATAAATAGGGGATCTGTTTCATGGTATAGTTTGGAGGAATCAGTAGCCTACCAATTTATCTCGAAACAATCTCTCGTTAAGAGTGATAACGACTCGATTTAATGAGTCGTTCGGCCTTAATAATGGTCTAGTTAGATTTTCTATTCACGTTTACTGCCACCAGAGGTCAGTGTAATCTCTTGGGCTGTGTGTGTGTGTGTGATACAGTTTATATATACTATAGTTTCCACTCCACGGCGGGAACAGAAGTGATGAGTGAGGAACCGATCTTACTGGCGTCTCAGTTCACGATCAGCAGTGCGAGTGGAGAGAAGTGTTGAAAGGAAGTGCCCGTGGAGAGAAGTGTTGAAAAGAAGTGCCCCTTGATTCTCGGTTTGCTTTACGTGTACTATCAGAGACAAAACTTGTGAAACATAATGAAAACCCCACCACAGTAACGTTCATGTCCAGTATTGTTAGACATCTACGATATATTTTCACCAATTTTCACGACACTAGTTTTGCCTTTGATAGTACATAAGGTGTCTGAAAATAGTCTGAACATATTCTGTTCCTTATGCTAGTTAGAAATGATAAAAAGTGCCGTGTTGTCTCACTGTAAAGAGAATTTTAGGTATTTCTTGTATGCTTTTTTGTTTTTACATTCTTCAGTACATAAAATGGCCGTGGAGGTACAGTTCATTGACAGGCTGTCATTTCTTTGTTTTGGGATTCGTCAGATATTTTGTTGATGATTTAAAAGCAAAAATTACAGCTGCTATTGAACAGTGTGATGTGGATATACTCAAACGTAAAATGGAGGCAGTTGAATGAGACTGTTTGCTATGACGAATCACTCGATTAGATAAAAGAAAATATGGAAAATGCACTAGTAGGAAGCGTACATGTCCTATCATAAGTTTTATTCAAAGATGAAGTTTTAAATTACTTTCAGACACCCTGTATACATAAATGCCAAACCCGCGGGTATTACCATCGCTGTGAATTTATTACGGGAATAGGATATATTATTATTATTTATGGTGAGAAAATCGACCCAAGTGTTAGTGGCGTTCTGTTATCAGTTTGCATTACGATTTCGTTATTTGGAGGTAGAGTTTTGAGAAGTTTCATACGCTCTTCCATTGCATAGTGGTATTTTGAATGTAAAAGAGTAAATTTGTGAAATAATTGGAAGTTAAATTGTGTTGATCAGTGATACCGGTGAATCGAAAAAATGGTTTGTTATAAATTATTGTGCAAAATAGAACTAATGGAAACCAAACAGTCAAAAGTGGTCCAGTGGTCCTAGCATCTTAAATGTGTAAGTCGACGATGCCAGTGAAATGATAGATGGTGTAGCAGGCAGGCAACCTTTATGTATATAGTAATGGTTTGCTCAAATGTCTTTACTACAATAAGTCGTGTCGTATAAATGTTGGATCAAAATTATAAGCAAACCCTCTTCAAAGTTCACCTCTGTTGTAAAGGTTCCAAAAGAGTGAAAAAATTACTAAAAGTGAACTGATTAAGTGTTAAAGTTGTAATCGGTGTGAATAATGAAAAGTATCTCTCCTGTAAAGTTTCTAAAAAAAATGTTAAAATAATCAGTGGAGATACGAGTGGAGTATAGTCGCCAAACGTTCCACCTGGGCCTCCTGGTATCGAGAGGTGAGTACTGTAACTGGCTCTGGCAATAGTGTATCTGTTTGTTCTTGTGTACCTGCTCAACGAAAATTCAGATTATCAACTCTCTTCCGTTGTGAACCTCAGTCAGTCAGTGTTTAGTTCATTCCATAGATGGCGGGGGTATAATTTCATATTATTAGTAACATCACACATAGCTCCAACATGAGTGGCTTTCCCTCCACCAATTTGGTTAAGGAGGTAATTCTTTTTTGCTACATTGGAGTGCCTTGATTCCTCCAATTTATGTTAGGAAACAGGAACAGAAGAGCAAAAATAATGTTCTGTTGCTTGGATTAGTCTGGAGGATTCAGTTGCTCCAGAATTGCCAACACAAAACTAACCCTTAACAGTATACAGACGAATTATTAGTCTGCTTTGAGGGTGAATGAGGTTACCTATATATTACTATTATGTCCATCTCTATAACACAGTAGTAGATATCGGTAACAATGGCTCGATGAAATATTGTCCTACAATGAGTATACTTAAAACGAAAACATATATACTACCTTGGCCACAGTTGTTAGATGCAAACAATACTACATCGTATAAAGAAGTAATGACCATACTTTAGTCTCTAGAGTCGTATTTTATTTTCCCATCTGCTGATCTTGAATCATATCGTTGTAATATTATTGTTCATTGTAAATAGCATCAATCAAGTATAACGTTGAAGTAATTACAGTTATTAGTGTTCTTAATTCACATGGCTGTAATTAGCGTGTATTCTATTACACAAATTGTCCACTTGTCTCATATTTACTTTTGTCCATTATCTAACTGAACCAATGTCATTCTACTCGGCAAGCCTTCCAGTCCCTTTTATTAGGTGGATCTGGTCAGTAAATGGTGTCCTTGGCGGCCCAGAGCATTAACATCAGACAGACTGTGTGGGTAGACTGCAATACGAACAAACTTATGCACTGTTGCCAGAACCCGATACCCACCTCTCGAGGGTAGGTGGCCCAGACGGAAAGTTTGGCGACTGTACCACATTGTAGTTACGTTGAGCACAGCCCTGTTAAGTGTAAAGTAGCAGTGAAGGTCTACTTGGTATATTTCTTGCCGTCCCTATAATTGGCTCGCTTTCCTTTAACTGTACAACTTTTTTTCGTATTTGCTGTCCCACCTCCTGAAGACTTTCTCCTTCGCTCTATAAGGTCTTTCTGGAATAGGGTGATGTTCTTTAATACCAATTATTTTCCCATAAGAGCACTAGATACCGATACTCTTTGTTCGGTATATCCAACCTCCCTCACAGGATGGGATATTGTCTGCAAAGATGGGGGCAATACTTTGAGGGTGCTGGCGCCCCTTTGGACCAGAGCCATTCCATTTAGTGTGTTCCACTGTCTCATCATTTTTCATTATTACTTGTTCCTATTGTCTCCTCCCTTGAAATGGTTTTGTTCTGTTCGCCTTTAGTTTATTTTGTTTGTGGTTTACCTTTTCCATTGGAGGTGCTGACTAAGTCTCTCTTGAGACGAAAGTTTCCACTGTAAATGAATGTTATGATGCACTCAGCCCTAAGAACACATGTAAATTGATATTGGCACAAAGGTCAGGTTTATTTGTATGGAGTGATTGGGGGGATTCGAATGACAAGTCACTACTACAAGCGTTGATTATTCCATTCAGTCTATATTTCCATCTTATTGGCTTCATCCTACCCAACTGTGGCTGCAGTCCAAATGGTTATGTCAAGAATAATAAAAATTTGATCTGTAAACTCGTGATCCCCTGGTATTCAATCCCCTTCTCATTGCAATAGGCGATGGGTAGCTGCCTTGGCCCGCCTGCAGCTCTGTCACATGCACCAGGATTTTGCATGAGTTTCTGTTAGTGTTGTTGGGTTCTGGTCATGGTGTAGCAGAGATCTGTTTTGTTCAGTTCCATGCCGTTTGTTTGGTGGCCTTCCTGTTAACACCTTATCACTGAGTCGTTCTCACTCCCTCCTGACCATAGTGAATTCCCTTAGTTCTCCCTCCCACCTCTCTCCATTGTGCCATATTTGGTGGTTCCTTGTAAACCAGTTCAGTTCTTCATTATCCTTACCCGCCCCCCCAAACACACACACACACACACACACACACACACACATACATACATACATACATACATAGATGCAGAGTTCATGTAGCAGTGAAACATATTATAAATTCTTGACAGGCATTTTAATGTTTTTATGGAGGTCGTATCGCTTCCCTGTCTCATCTGTTTGTTTATCACATGTGTTATGACTTTGGTGTCCCGACTCCCATACCCTCCTTGTGGCCAGTATCTCTGTGCAGTTTTTATTTCCCCCCCAATTCATATTCCAACCCAATCATTTTCTTGCCTTTAATTGACAAAAGATCTTTCAGGATCTGGTGCTATACATAGAATCTCTTAAAGTTTAATAGTTTTTCCCCTCAATGTATTATCAAAGACAAATGTCGTGTCGTTAAATTGGTGGAAACATATGGTAAAGAGCTAAGCATACTGGACATGGACGTTATTGTGGTGGGGTTTTCATTATGTTTCAAGAGTTATTTACATTTAGTAAAAGCAGATATGAATTTATTTCTAGTGATGCTGGAAGAGAAGCCGTATGGAAGTGGTTTACTATGCCAGTGACTGGGTGGCTTGCGCTTCATCCTCGTGGCGACTGTTCTTGTGTTGGCTACACCTTGTACTGGACTCCCGAAGAACCAGCCAGTGTTGTTGTATGTACCCCTGCAGTGTATACAGGTATGTTCATAGATGTGCAATTATTATAGCTTCTTGGAGTAAGTTAGAGCTTTTCAGTGTTGTAATTGGTAAAGGTTCGACCCTTGACTTTTCTTGGCAGGAAAGAAGCAGAATTTTTATAAATTAAATGCTGGTTAAGATTTAAAAATGAGTTGCTGGTTTGTTATATAATTATACAATCTTTTGAGTAATTCATACCAGTAAAAATAATAATGAATGATGCTTCAGGTTCAGTCTGTAAAAATGAAGGTAACCTTGGTGACAATAAAAATGGACCAAAAAGTAAAGTGCATAAAAAAAAAATTGCAATTACATTGAAAATTTTGTCTTGTGACTAGTTCAATGACATCCGTGTACACTGTCTGTTTTAACAATGTAGTTGTAGTTCTTCAAGCTGTCTGACCGAGCAGCCCCGGCAAAAGGTAATGATAGAAGACCGTGGTTTAATAGTGTGATGTTGCAATGTGTAGTATTAGTGTAAAGTAATTTGACAGGAAATGTTGTATAAGAGAAGGTAAGGTGGAGTTATACAGTACTCTCAATCCACAATCCCTAGCATACCTGAGTCGAAGGCGGAGATCTGGAGCAGGCGATTTCTGGACGACAGGCCACTCAAACCATCATGAGGCCACACACATTTCGAACCAATGAAGGCTTTGGGTGGGCTGTCATCTAGAAGCCGCCTGCTCTAGGTCTCAGGCTTGCGAGTGTGCAATAATACTTAAAGGGCAAGCATTAATGCATATCATACGACTTTTATTGGCAGGCCGGATGTACAGGTGTTGGGAACGAGACTGAAGAAACCAGGAATCGGTAAGTAGAGAATGTTCTCAGGTGGTGACTAAAGTAGTGTATGAAATGAGTCTTTAATCGAATATAGATTAAAAGTGGCTAGTAATTGGTAGAAACTTGTTATTCAAAAAGTACTAGTAATAATTAAAATGTTAAATTAATTCTAACAGCGTGAAGAAAACGTAAAGGGAATATAAAGATGAATGTTTTGTGGCAGGTACTCAGTAATATTTGTTTGTCATTGCAGGTGGTTGGAGTGTGGCCACGACCAGAGATGAGGTCAATGCACCAGTACACTACACTCAATCTTTACTGGTTGAGTGGTTCAGCATTGTGCGGACAGGTGTACTGGTGTGGGGCTCCACTTCTCTATCAGCCTCCCATCACACTACTTATACACACACCAACCATTAGGAGGGTGAGCCTTTCAGTGTGTAGGCTATGTGTGTATGTGTTTGTGGTGCTGTCTTGGTGAGATGTGACCCCCCTTCCCCTTGGTGTGGGCCCAAGGGGGAAGTACACCCTGCCAGGCCCCCATTGGGGCCCCTACGGGGGCCCCGTGGGGGGCCCAAGGGTGACCACAAAGTTGCATTGAAGTAGCATATCGTTACTTTGATATGCCCGAATACGAATTTCAAAAAACATTTAGTATTTTTAGTTTTTTTTTTTTTAATAATAATGTATGTGATTGGTTCTGGTATTTTTTTCCGGAGAGTCTTCGAGTTTATTTTTGTATATAATAAAGGTGGTGTAATTGTACACAGACTATACATAGGATTGATTTAATGGATAAATTGAAAATAAAAGCAGAGTGAGAATATTTGGTGGTTTTATTATAAATCCTTCCAAATATAAAATATGGTTTTGTATACTTACTTCAGGAAAGTAAATTTAGATAGATATTGTTACGCCACCGAAAGAATCAGTAAGCATCATAACCATACAGGGATAAACAACTGTGGGTAAGCCACCGTCGACAGGGTATGGGGCTAGGACTACTCCACGGTCGAGAGAATACAAGGTCAGCTCACGACCTGACTAAAATTTCCGCGCATGACGTAGGTGGATGTGAGAGCGATGGGTTGTTTTTTCCTTTGTGTACAGTCAGCCTCAGAAATTCGTCGTACACTATACTTCAAAATATAACACTACTATGTGTAACTGCAACACAACGTATTAATAGCTTTGTTGTTTTTGCTAACCACAAAGTCACTTGGTAGACCATTTACTGCAGTACTTTATTATTATTAATCTCAGTTTTATGATGACCCTGCGTACGAATTCCTGTGGCCAACTGTACATAGACTAGAACAATGATTAATTTACTGGCAAGTGCTATTATCATTACAACACAACTTACCTAAATATTCATTGCCAATGAAGTAGCAAGAACAATTACCTCTGCCTAATGCTGTTGGAATTTCGTTGCTCCCAGTCCCCGCAGCTTCGGTGTGTTGCCCTCGAACAGCCGCAGCCACTGCCACGTGATCCTCTTCATTGTACTCACTGAAACCTATATATACCCACTTTCATTAAAACATGTCACCTATATACACTTACTTTTGACTATATTTGCTGACACAACATAGGTATCCTAAGTACACTCATGGCTGATAGTGCTGGACCACTCTGTTCAGTTAAGAGGCTCTCCAACACTCCTTGGACCCTGGTCCACCACTATCATCTATGATCAAATACTGTTACACATGATTTTACCGCATGATAAATAATCTTGTCAAACTATTTACTTAGTGTCAATTCCTTACATATGTGACATTGTCATAACATAAATATATTTATCTCAATCGTCAAAGCCACAGGTCATATGTGGAAATGTTTTCTTAAATTGTCCTACCTCATATGCTAAACCATGTATTCACCAACAACACACTCAAGAACTAACATGTCCACTTTCGCCTGCCTACCTACCCTTCTAGTGTGAGGAAGAGATTAGATAACTAAGCATTGTCAAATACAGACAAATATCAACAAGTCTTACCTGGCCCGAGCATAGTGTACACCGTCAGTCAACACACCTACAGCATCGTGGCGATCACAATTGGGTAGAGCCATTCCCACACCCAACAGCACAAGTCCACCCACACCAGCTGCTCTCACCTCACCCACAAGCTCCTCAGCCTCTAATAGTCGTCCTTCCACATCTGCATCATTAACAGTTTATCCAGGACCAGGAGCACTTTCAAATATAATAATTTTTACTTTTTTTTTCATAAAAAACAAAAACACAAGTCTTCCACCCCACTTTTCTATAGTCTATAGGATGGTCATGATACTATAGAATATAAAGCCTTTCCACTCTTACCTTCCTCTTGCTGCAACTGATCCAGGACGGTAGCTACTCTCACTACTCCTGAGTGTGCCCTTCATTCTTGCTTCTTTTTTCTTCTCCCTTTCCTTTTGTAGGACTGTCTTGGCCCCTTGTCCCACGGGCCTCCTCCGGTCCCGCCACCACCACCAGGGTCTCGCTGCCACATGAACGACTCCAAAGTGCTGTCAGGGGAATAACCAGAGATCTAAGGTCCAAACACACCAATTTCAAATGTATTACAAGGTTTATTAACCCCTTAAGACCGAAAATATATCTCGATTTCTTCCCACCCAACCGCAACAGAGCTAGCGTCGATTTTTGAAGTATCGCATACGTACCTTTTGCTATTCCACATTTATAAAGCTTGAATTTCACACCTGAATCTGAATATCACACTCTCCTAAGTCTACTAGTTTGCGTATGGCAGCACAAAGTCCGAAAACAAATAAAAATTTTACCCCCGAACATGTCACACACAAGAAGTACGTACGCAATTTTTACACAAAACCTCAATAAAAAATACAACCAAACCCTATGAAATACTAGTTTGTAAGGCATCATATATGTATTTCAGTATAACTATCTTTCTGAACTCACCGGGAGTGAACCTGACATCAATAAAAACAAAACGAAAACAGTATTGCATCCTTTGGAGTATACAGGACGCTAGGTGTGTGCGTACGTGTTGGTGTGTAAAATACTGTAGGTAAATACCTACAACACCCTACAGTCAAAACAAATGGCCTTACAAAACACATTGCCATTCATACAAGAAGGTACATTTGCATATATACGCGCGTGCGGCCGCATACAAAGGTTATCGTGCGTAGCCTATTCATGCACTCCAAATACATTTCTCTTTGTCTGGGAAAAGGGAGGAGAGGGATTTGATGGGTGGGTTAAGTGTTACAACCCAGAATGTGATACATCTAGCCCAAGCCTTTCCAGTGGTACCAATACCAATTTTTGGTATTCATTACTTATACCAAACAAAACAAAAAAAAAATACAATACTAATTTCTTACTTTAGGTGAGTACTCCCATACAATAATTAGTTATTGTTTTTTTCCCGTTTTGCTCTCATAAGAAAAGTGGATAAAAAACAATTTCTAACGCATTTTTGTGCATGAAGACGAGTCAGAAAAATAACGGGGAAAATCAATAGACAATTATCGTATGGGAGTACTCACTTAAAGTAATCAAGTACCCCAAAAAATGCTCAAAGGATCTCTCCTTCTCATGTAGTCAAGAGTTGGGGTGAACATCCAGGGTTGATGTCTTGCCTTATCCTGTACTCATTTTACCACTAAGCAACAAGGAACCACACCATGATAGCTGGATGTTACTGCATAAAGTCTGTCACGGCTGCCTCAGTTCACTCTCACTTTTGGCACATCGGCCTAAATCCTCAACAACCAAACAAATAATTTGCACATTATCTTTAATTAATTATTTCCCAGCGAGTTAGGCTAGGTAGCAAAGACCATATAATCCACCGGAATTAAATGGCAGTGTACATAGCAGAAAGTAGGTACCCGGCTGTATGAGCAACAATTACAACCTTGTAGACTGGGGGAAGATGTATTGATGTAACAGGACTGACTGCCTTAATGACCAACACCATGAGTCGATAGGCATATAGCCCTAAATCTTCTTCTAATTACAATCGTATAGAGGTAACATATATACAACCCAACTCATTCAAAAGCTTAAATTATTTGGCATCATTAACATTATTGAGGAAATTTTGATCATCGATGATATTTTCAAAAAGGGATATATTTTAACACTCAGAATTAAAATGAATTATTTCATTATATATGAGAGAGAGAGAGAGAGAGAGAGAGAGAGAGAGAGAGAGAGAGAGAGAGAGAGAGAGAGAGAGAGAAAGCAAATATATAATTACCTTTGTATCTACCATTATCAGCTCTACAACAGTCCCTCCTTTTGTCTGAACTTTCACTGAGATGGTCTGTGATGTCCTGGTCGCTGGGAAGGATGTAAACAAAGGACAACCCAGTTGTATAAATACTAATTGGCACTTGTACCTCGGCAATATATATTTTTCTATCTTTGTCAGTGTAAAATGCCTAGAGTATTTTGGATGACAATGAGAATATTTGTACGTGTAGCGTTGGTGTTCGTTATATAATCCATCAATATTAATTATATCATCTTAATATTATATAAAAATAGTAGAAGACTTACTCTTCCAGCTGTGAACAAAACAAACTAAACTGGCAACTATGACAGTATTGTGTTTGAGGAAGAGAATAACAGATAAGTGGATATATAAGAAAGGCACCAGCAGCTAGGTAACCATACTACACCATTACATATTCTACTCTATACGATGAAGGTAAGTGTGATAAATATTAAAGATTTCTTTAAACTCAGACAGGGTCGATAGAACATTTAATTATGTTGAACCATTAGAGTGTGTAACTAAGTCTGTCTTCATTTCACATGTGTAACTTTTGCTAACATTTTATGGTTGAAAGCCTTATAACCTCATTGTCTATACAGTTGATTCCCCCACCTGTACAAATTTCACTACTGCACTAAATTAGTACGCTCGTAATAACAAATTTGTATCCAGGTTTTGTTGAAGTATCGAATTATTTGACATACTAATGAACCAATTATTACAACCTTTATCCTGTTCCATATGTGTTTGAGCTTGCTTAATACTCTTAATACTCGATCAGGCTATTCGAACCAAGCCTAGTTATATATTTTGGATTGTGAGAGTACGCCCACGAACCATACATTAAGCAGGAAGTACAGTGTTGGGAAATCTGTATAGCAACTGATTAATCCAACTATTACAAGCAACATGCCACAATTATGTTTGTAATTAAGGTCCTGTTTCATGGTATAATTTATATGATATCGTGGGAATGAGTAAGTTAAAGTAATTATTATTCTGACCTGCATGAAGTGTACCGTAATATATATGTACAGGTGACGCTTCTGTTGATATTTGTGGTGGTGGTGGTTGGGGTGACTACGGCCCTCAAGATCAACCGTACTCCCAGGGACATCACCACCACAACCACCGAGGTCCCAACAGACACTCCAAATGTCTTCGTTAACGCCAAGGCCGAGACTACACTGCCTCTGTCCAATCAGCGCGACCTGCCCAGGCTACCCGAACTGCCCAACCTACACGACCTGCCCGAACTGCCCGACCAGCCCGAACTGCCCGACCTACCCGACCTGCCTAACCTACCCAGCCTACTCGACCTACCCAAGCTGCCCGGCCTGCCTTACCTGTTCACACGCTACAGTACGGTACGTTTGGTACAAGTGGCTCCATTATTACCTCCGGAGAAACTCCACACTATTAATTATTACACTGTCCCCATAAGCTGACCAGTTGACATTCTCTCTTCAGTAAATACTTCTTACGCAGCACAAAACAACTAATTTACGGTTCATAATTATATACACAGAGGATTGACTACAACGAATGGTCTCAGTAGAAGTGGGGCCAGATGTACAGTCACGATCAAAAGTTCTGTCTCTGGCGAATGAAAGTTAATAATTTGAATGAATTTTATTAACCAATACTAGACACCAACGGCTATAATCTCACATAATCTATCGAGGTCGTTTCATTTGAAGGTGTTGACAGGACATTTGAACGTGACTGTAAAGTGACGAAATTGTGCATCTTGAGCACTCAGTTGTAGGTTAAGATTTATCATAATACTTTTCGTGGGCACTGTTCAGTCCCATTTCATTATTAATTATTTTTTTAGTCCTAGTTCTAGGACGATGACGTGCAATTCACGCAAGTTCTTTTAATGAACATTCCCATTCTACGCCGTTTACCTACAGACGGAAATTATGTAAGTATACATCTTGCGTTGGTTAGTAAGATGGCAACATAATAAATTCTTGTTAACTCCAGGTGTGGAGCACATTGAGTACGGATACCACCACCTGGAGGGCTTGCGTATCATATTCTGATATGTACTATGACCGTATCGTACGACCCATCACCAAATCTCTGGCCCAACCCAGTGCAACAGCCTCTAATCAACCCTTCCATCTCTCCGCTTCTTCCTACTACACTTTTGGAGTCCAGCAGACTCCTCAGTCTCTCTCCCCGACTCGCTCAATCATTCCCTCAACCACTATCGACCCGTCATTCTCCTCCTCTTCCCCCACGCTCCCATCCCAACATTCAGACCAGTTGACAACCAGCCAATCTTCTTCTCAAGTGGAGGAGAACATCTCTGCCACACCTCCCATCCAAGACACCACCGCCAACCATCCCAACCCAACACCCACTCTGTAAGTTAAAGTTGGTACACTCATCTCAAATAATCATACGTTCACCACCATTTATTATAATTATGTGAGATTTAGGGTTTAGTTGACACACGTTGTAATTATAGCACAAAAAAATACAAATTAATAATAATCAGAATAATACAATGAGATTGTAACAATAACATAAAATGAAGAGGGCATAATACAGAAGCACCAAAGGCTGACCAAAAACTATAACAACTATATGCTGTATATATTAACATCATCAAAACCTTGGATTTTCATTTTGTTTTCTGTCTTTTAAGGTCCAACGAAGAAGGCAATGAGGATCAGGAAGCAGACGCAAGGGGACTGGTGGGTGACACTTTCCAACTGCAAGGTGTGTGTGTGTGTGTGTGTATGTGTGTATGTACAGTCATGGACATTGCCGCAAGGGGGAAATTTATTGTTTTTGTTGTTGTTGTGAGTGAACTGGTGAACTACAGACTGATGAAAAAGTGTGTAGTTGTGTGTGTTTCATCAGTCTGTAGTTCTCCAGTTCACTCACAGACTGATGTCTCCAAAGTTTATAATATTATGCCATGAAGCAGACTATAGTATACCTCAGTATACATACGAGTAGAGGATTTGTTTTCTAGTAGAGTTTGGGGGAATCAGGTGCTCTTTCCTTTGCCGACAACAGATTACTCTCCTAATCAAAAGATGTCAGCCACAATCAAATACCTACCGACAGTTTCCTTCCATCTTGCAATTAAATCAGTCTCATATCAAAATATATTCATACAACACCTTACGTCAACTCAATCCCCTCAATTATTATTGTGAGGTGCTGCAACACGTGTTGTTCTTTATTACTAAGATATAGGCTACTGTATACAATGGAAGGAAAGTATATATATATATACTAGCATGTTCCAGCTACCTGAACATGCTAGCCCCTTATAATAATTAGATTCGGGATCAAATTTCACCCATAAACTGATTTAGTTTCATTAAATTCAGACAACTTGCAAATTTCAAAAAGTACTTCTCACTTAGTTGAGCTACTATGACTATCGTAAAACTGCCCAAAAACGGCTTCCAAATCCGTGAAATAGGATTTTGTAAATATCTGTGAACTTTGACCTGATCCGAGAGGTCAAGTATAGGTGATTCCCGGTAATGAGTTATACAGGCACAAGTAGCTCAGGAAGACGCGTCGAACGGTACCAAGATGGACGACGTACGATCAAAAGTGACCGAGTAAAATATTTTTTTTGGGATTTCCCTGTGTTGAGTCTATGGGAACTTTGACTCCCCAAGTTCACCCCGGGTCGGGACTCGGTGTGCGAACATGCTTGGTGCATTGCTATCTATGTGCAAAATTTCAGCGAAAATGACTGTTTGGAACTTGTACTTTATATCCCCCCCCCCCCACCACCATCACTCCCGCGCTACAATTATATATATATATTACTCCTGTTTTAATAATTTGGTAATGAAAAGTGCAGTTTGGTAATTAAAATTAAGGAGTTTGGTAATGATGCAGATTTCATATCTGGCACTCCCTGTCCGGGATCCACACATCAAGAGTACCAACCTTACTGTGCTAAAATTTTTAATTTTAAAGTAAGGGTGGTGTTTATACATTTTTTGCCGACTGTACAGTACAGTTGCAGACACATGAAACAGATACACTTCAAACAGGGCCCCATATCACACATATAATAGGACTCTACTCTCTACACACAACGTCTCATCCTACTTCATGGTCAATGAGTCACTCCCATATATAAAGTTTGTCTGTTTCATTATGTCCACATGAACTGTACAGTCACTCATGAAAGAAATACCTAGGCGAGACACCTTTTAAATATTATGATTTTGGTTCTGGTAACATTATACCTGATGTCAGAGGTTGGGGTGTGGGGTGATGTATGGAGGGAGGCTGGTTTTCTCAATACACTATTCCAACTCATGCTTCGTCTCGTATACCGTTAGTTCACAGTATTTTGAGCAGACCAACTTCTTCCATCAAACGCCATCACTGACGTCACGTTCACTGTTGCAGGAGTCGAAATCACATGTATAAGAATGTGCCTTGCCTAAGGTGGGTCTAAATTTTTATGAGTAACTGTACATTTCTTCATTTGTATGTTGTGGCTGTTCCCTTTTCAGCTCCGGCGGAGGCGTGGGAGAAGATGATCGCTCCACGCCTCATCACATACCAAACAAGAACCGTGTACTCGACCACCTACACCAACACCGTCACTTCCGAAAGAACCATCTACGGCATTTTTGATGAATCGAGTCTTCATTTAGATCATACAGATTATTGCAATTTTTATTGATCATGAAGAGCGTCTGCTTGATATTTTTACGTTGATGGGGTATTTCATATTATACGTTGATGGGGTATTTCACATTATACGTTGATGGGGTATTTCACATTATACGTTGATGGGGTATTTCATATTATACGTTGATGGGGTATCTCATATTATACGTTGATGGGGTATCTCATATCATACGTTGATGGGGTATCTCATATCATACGTTGATGGGGTATCTCATATTATTATATAGTACCTAGCTAGTGGTTTCCCTCCCTTCCTTCCTCAGTGGAAAATCATCTTCCCAAGTTCATGATGTTTTAATTATCTCTGAAGTGTCCAATTAAATGTGCCCGAGTGAAAATAGTTATAATTATTAGACACATAGATTAATATGAAATTCCAATAACCATCATGGGCATAATTCAGCATTAATTTTGAATGTTATAAGGAAGTCTCTATTATTCTTAAAGAAGATAATACACTTTCAGTATATTGGAGTATCCTGATTCCTTCAAATTATGCCAAGAAACTGGGCCAGATGAACAAAGATAATGGTGTAACGTTGCTGTGTATAGTTTGGAGGAATCAATTGATCCAGATTTACCAATATTGTATTATCCCCTTAGCATTAATCCTTGAAGCAAAATGTCTCGGTATATTCCATAGCCCGGAGAGTTTTGTTTGTTGACACACTTGGTATGGAATTATCCTTAGTTAAACCCCAACAGACTGACAAATCTGACATATTGTATACATTTAGGATGCGAGACGAGAAAACGACAAATAAATAAAAAAGATATAAATAAATCAAATATTCACAACGAGTTAGTTACGAGGGAGAAAGAGGTGTTCCCCCCCCCCACCATTCGTCAGATATCATCAAGCAGAATAATTAGACTCATATATTAAATACTCCACGGCAGGTCAAAGTGTGGTAGGCAAGAATATCCTTGGAGTTGACTATAGTGTGGTACCGGTACGATGATTCCAGAGCCATCGTACCGGTATCACACCATCGTATACACCACGAGTGTTCTTGCCTATCCACCAAACTCATGAGGACGATGTTACAAGTTTAGTTTATTATTCTAAGTGTCTTTGTTGTTTATGTTTTTACCTTCAGCATTTTGTTTGTACCTTTGTTTGAAGTTGAATAAGATCGCCACTGTGATCTTTTTTATGTCCAGTAAGTTTATCAATGTTTTAATTTGTATTACATTCAGTATAATCTTATTTACTGTATGTATGTCTGCATTAGATTCAATAAGTTCATCTACATCTGACTTTCTTTATCCTATATATCTGTAAACTATTAAGGAACACAACATTAGCCTACCAAGAGCGAGTTTAATAAGGGTGATTTAAATTAGGGATCCAATAGACATGAATCCCTTGCTCACACTTGCTTAAGACTAACATATTTTGAGAAGGGGATGTGAAAGTGTGAAATTTGTCAAAGTGCGAAATTTCAAAAACAAACTCCATCAAAACTCTTACCAACACCTGATTACGACTATCGTGGCTCATCGGCTCGAGTGCACATTATCTACAAAGCCACAAGCGTGGCCCATCGGCCTTAACCCTTAAAGGCATACGTTATTGGACACACCTAGAATAGCATATGTTGAGTGTGACAGACTCCTATTAAGAAAAATCACAACACAAAGTTGTAATCAATTTTAATTGATTTTCAGACCATGAAAAGAAAGATTAACTCCTCTACTTTAGTATCAATCACTTACTTAAGTAATTATGCAAAAATATATATTCTTAATGGGGGCCTAAAGAAAGTAAACAAAAAAAATGAAAAAAAATGCAATTTCTTGATTAAGCTCTGAAATTTCGTATGGTGCTTCTCAGGTCCCATAGCTGTGTATTGCATGTGTTAGCATAATTTACCCAATTAAAAATAATGGAAATAATTATTTATACCTTTACAGCATATGTGAGTCTGATGGACTCCTTACGCAATTTATCTCCCACCATGGGAGAGCAAGCTGGCGCACACACCCTTCCATAGCCAGGCCTAGCCAAAGACTGCACATAGCTGGGGTGCCTGGGTGGCATCTTCAAAAGTAGTCAAGCCACAACATGTTAAGCCACTTCCATATCCTGACAGGGGGTGCGAATGCCTTTGAGGGTTAAGGGGTTAAGGACGTTGGTCAACTTTTGGGACTTTTATTTCTAGTTGAGCTCGGAAGCTAATTTCTTTACTAAAAGTTATGAAGATGTTCCCTTATATGTGGATAAAGTTTCATTGAATTTTATTGAGAAATATCAGAGTAGGTCAAATATAATATAACTTTTTCTCGAGACTCGTAAAATTGAATTTTTAATTTTCCTACTACTCTGTATGTATTTGGAATTTTGCTTTGAAATTTCTTGTAAAATATGTACATGGCATGACTGCAAACTGCAATTTCAGATTTCATTTGAATAAGTGTAATATTTCTGCTTTGAATGATGGCATAATTTATCCCCATGCGAGCTTATGCTTGCCAGCAGATACACGTATCCTGGTAAAAAATCACATACAGTATTCAATTTATAGAGGTAAAAATACATCCATATGTGGAGAAAAATGTCAGCTTTCAAATAAAAAAAAATCATGCAAATCAATCCAGAAATATCTGAGCAGTAATAGTTTGTATTATATAAAAACGAGGTTTCAAGAAATGAGCGTCAAAGTTTACCTAAGTATTTTCCTTCCTTGCTGCAAAAGGTTGAGTTGTTTCTATAATCAGATATTCATTAGCATTTCTATATTTTTCATTGTATAACACAAAATAATAATTTCAAGTGGTACTGTAAGGTACAGTCGGCAAAAAAAGTATCAACACCACCCTTAGTAACATTGAAATTTTAAAAATTTGCTCGGTAAGGTTGGTACTCTTGATGTGTGGGTTGCCAGATTTGAAATTGGCCTCATTACCAAACCTAATTTTTATTACCATTCATGAAAATTTTAATATTCTTTAATTAGGGAAAGAATTATAAGTGAATTACTATTTGTAATTCATTATTATAAAATACTGAAAGTGTCTGAGTGGCTTATCTGTAATCAGGAACACCAACACTACATATCACTGTCCATAAGGGTGGTGTTGATAATTTTTTTGCCGACTGTACATATGGTACTGTATGGAAAAAAAGGCCTTTGCAGGTTCTGTAGAACCTCACCCCTGGGGCATTCTAGAAAACAATACATCATCAGGCTTCTTCTTTTTTTTTTGACCAGAGATGGGCCACTTCCCAAACCTTCAGTAATGATTCTAGCTTTAGCAACTAGTGCTCTCAAGCACCATAATGAGGATCAGCTTCTATTTTCCTCTTTTTTCTTGGTTTTGATGTATGCATCTATGACAACACCTATGCCCAACGTTGATGTGTGTCACGACCCTACAATATACAGTACTGTACATCTACTAAACATACAAATGAAATATAAATATATATATATATATATAATAACACTCTGATAAAATGATAATATACCGTATATACTGTAATATTGCACACTGGATTATAGAGAACATGTCGAACACCAAATATAGTACAGTGTACTGTGTTATGGAACCCCTTTTTTCAGCAAAACTGCATATAGTATTTTTTACATATACACATTTGTCACAGAAAACAAATAACTACCGTATGAAGCTTACCTTGTAACATCCATGTCCAGTAATCCATCATCTCCTGGGAACCCTTGGAGCTGATTTGCATAGTACAGTAATTTATTACTTTAGCTGCACTGTCCCCCTAGATGCTTTTTAATTTTTTTTTGGTAGCCATATATGATATTACTTTTCTGTATTTTAGAAACTGTCCTTTATTTATTGGTGGCATGTCAAATAAAGAACAAAACTTTTACACAGACGCAAATGATGGTATTGTACGGGCCCTTGTCCATAATCATAGCTTTCGTAATACAACTATCCTTAAATGATTCAATTTTCCTTTATCTGCCGGGTGTATAGCAGCCATATGTATACAGATGTCCAATTAGTGTGCTGATTAATGAGTCCCAATTTCAACAGTCGTTCAGTGTGCTTGATTAATGTGCCTCAATTTGTATTTCATTACAATGGCTTCCATTTGTACCCAGTGTCCGTCTGTCCATATTTTTCAGCACCGTTTTGAGAATAACTAAGCCAGTTTAGACTTTTTACATGCCCACGGAGTGCTACCAACGTCAGTGAACTGTCCCACGTGTAATAAGGCTTGTATTTATCGATAGAACAAGCTACTCTAGCGCTGTACAGGATAATACCAATTCAAGATGTCCACCGAGTGTTTACATCCAGGCCCCATAGGTTGCTAAGGTTAGCTCCTGGTAGTCTGCCCTGGTTAGGTCCCGGTGGTTTGCTGCGCTCCTAACTAGGTTAGGTTAGGTCAGGTCAGGTCTCCCTAAGGTAAATCTTGAAAGAATTACCGTTATCGCGTACGGTTTTTCTACCTTCGTTACCCACTTATTTAGACCATTCTAAGACTATTTTTTTCTATGACATTTCCTCCGCAAATGCCCCATTTCCAATCGGGCATTTTGAAATTAGCCTGACCTTACCTGACCTGACCTAACCTAGATCACAGCAGACTACTGGGACCTAACCTGGGCAAACTACCGGGAATTAACCATGGTAAAATACAGGAAATGACCGGGGCAAAATACTGGGACCTAGCCGGATCTGGCAACACTGCTACAAAACGGTAATTCTTTCAATAAATACCCTACCGAATTCTATTTAATGCACTATAATGTTTTCCAAACGAAGTTGTAGTTTAAAACTGACGAAAATGAGTGTTTTCATCACACATGATATCAATAACATTACTTGCACCTTGCACCTTGAACTTGCACTCCAGAGGCATGTAACACTTAGCACAACACATCTTTTCTACCAAGTCCATATCCAATATCCAACAAGTAACAAGTAACAAGTCCTTCACTCCACTCATAAAATTTACGTCGCTCTTATCAATGTCTACCTTATTCACATCACATTCATATACAAAGAGTCTCCTTCTCTTCTTAGCCCTTGATGTGGGCGTAGGCGTGGGTACAGATGTGGGTAGTGATGTGATGTAGTGGGTGATGCCGTGGTGGTTGTGTTGTGGTTCATCAGCTGATCCAGATCCACCAGTTGATGCAGCCCACAGAGCTACAAACATAGAGCGATCGACTCTGTGTTATTAGACAGGGGAGGAGTGTCACCACAGTCGATCGCTCTATGTGTATAGCTCAGCCTGTGCTTTGAACTCGCGTACGTACTTGTATAGTATGTTTCTATCTATAGTTATTGACATTTCCCTGATTTGTAAAGCATTGTATCTTGTTATTTAATTATGCAGGTTTTGTTAAATCAATTAACAAGGCTAAGATAATGTCCATACGGAAAATTATGCAAAGAAATTAAACTTAAACTGGTTTATTAAACAAGACAAATATATATAACTGTAATCTGTCTCCCTCTCCCTCCACTTACCTTACATACGTACATTCATATTACTCTTGTGTGACATTCATACATACATACATATTACTCTAGTGTGACATACATACATATTACTCTAGTGTGACATGCATATATACACACATATTACTCTAGTGTGACATACATTCATACTGAACAATGTGAACATAAAATACTGATCATAATAGAGATTAAGTACGTTGTATATATATATTATAAGAAGGTGACTGTGGATGAGAGCCAACGATAGTTTTGTTTATCTAACTCATTTCACCTATTAACCGAAATGTATTTATATTTAATCAGCCATTCACTGATATATCGGTTAAAGAAATACTTATTCATATATTGTGAGTCACTATAATGTAGTTAATATACCATATCATCAATGAAAGACCGAATAAATGAAATAATATCTTACCCTGGCATAAGCTACCAGGGCTGGCGGGTTGAGGGGAAGGGCACGTATCATGGCCGCCAACTCACTTCCGGTGGTGACACGCCGGGGGGGGGTTAAGCGCTCTATGTTTGTTGCTCTGTTATGCAGCCTCATGCAGTGTTCTGGTGTGCTTGACGAAATTTCCCCAACTTCAACATCATAATTTCCCTATTTACTTCAAAAATTCCCTGTTTACTCCTGAAGATAGTCACACATTCATCATCTTGATAAAAATTTCTCCATATACTCATAAACAATCTCGATATAATTTCTCCATTGATACCTCTAATTCTCCATGTCTAGGGAAAAATCTCCATATTTGGCAATACTGCTATAAAGGATAGTCTGACAGTTTTTTTTTCCTATTCCCTCCTCTGCAAACTTGAAAAAAGTTGCCAGCAGATTCACCAGATAAATTAATTCGATGGGTAAAGTGTCGCACTAAGAACCATTCCAGTTTTTTTTAAATAATTTTCTTGAACTAAAATAAATATAAAAGGCCAAGGTACATTCATCTCTTCATTATATTAATTAATCGATAGTTGAGCTAATTTCCAAAGAATGATTTCGTGCAATAAGGTGGTTTTTAACAATTTTAAAGCCACATAATATTATGTAGAGTCATCCCGACAGTCATATCTGAATTATTTTCTGTGTTCATACTTTACACATCTTAGAACCACCAAACCAGTCGTTGCATATCGAGTAAATGAATGTTTTGGCAGGTCACATAACCATTTGTATCAATTAGTTCATATAAAAAGATAGAAAAACTGTTTGCCGAATTGAATTACGGCGAAATTGACGACCGAGATTGGATAGAGCCTCCGAAAGTTTCAATAACAAAGAGATCCACTGTCCCAAATACGAAAAATGAAACACACGTATTTTGTAGCTTTTCAGACTATTTCGTAATTGATATTCGACTGGATACCACTGATATGTCTGAAAAATTAATTGTTGTTGCTGCTGAATACATGATTTAGTACATGTGTATAATATAACCATTTTCTTTTAAATAACTGGCATCACTGTGGCAGTCTGAGTGGGACTGTGGCTGTTTTCAACTTCAGCATAGACAGATCTGCTCTATCAAGGTTTAATTTTCATTATTTCATACTACGTGTGTGTGCTGGGACACACAGTTGTCACGTTGGACTAGCAAGAAACACTGTACAAGAATAGAATATATTACCATAAACATGCAGCACACGCTCCTATGTGTGAGGTAAACGATCGCTCATCACTCCAGAAACACTTCGTTTTATAGCCAAATTCACCATAGTATAAGTTGTCAAATTATCCCAAAACGTTTTTAGGGTGTCGAGGACAGCAGTAGCTACAAGTAGCCAAACTAGAAAAAAAATATCTGTTTTAAGCTAACCTTACAGGTACAGACACGTTCAATAGACATAAAAATGCTGCTTTGTTACACGATTTGGAGATTTAGGAGACTCCAATCCGCCAAGAAATTTTCAACACCATTCGGATGATCACAGTTTTACTTTGGTTAGTGTTGAATGACTGGGATCTGTTAGTAGTTAGTATAGATAGTTAATATTTATGTTGTAAAATTCATTAACTCATTCAGTTCTCTTAGCAATTACAACCAGACTGCATAATTTCTCATAAGGGGAGAACCTCTTTTTGGTAAACTGCTGGAGGGATAATGATTCCCCCAAACTATCCCAGGAAACTAATCACATCAATGTTACTTATTAAGAATTTGTCTCGTGGCATAGTTTGGACAATTCAGTGGCCTTCCAATTTACCATCAAGAGGTTCTTCCCTAAATTAAATATAGGTAGGTGTTCATAACATATAATAATATATTTAGTATCTTCCAATTTTCAGTGAAGGGGAAATTCTCTTGTTGGTGAATTGGAAGGTCTCTGATTCCTCCAAATAATGCCACGAAAGATATCCCCTATTAGTAACATTAAGGTCGTCTGTTTCCTGGCATACTTTGGAGGAATCAGTATCCCTCTAATTCACAGACAAGAGAATCTCCCTTTAATTAAGTGGATAGTACACATTTGATATATTGGAGTGCCTTGATTCCTCCATAGTATGCCAGGAAACAGGACCTAACGAGCAAATATAATGTTAGCCTGTTGCTTGGAATAGTTTGGGTGAATCAGTTATTCCACATTTACCAACACTGTACTACCCCCTTAAGTTTGTTTCCCCTTAATTTTAATAGAGATGATTATAACATTATACTAATAGTACTTTTCTTTTCACAGTACCGGAGAGGCAACGTCGCTAGTTTTGAGATTGGGGGTGACTATGTATGGGACAACGACGCATTCGAGATGGACTAACATTCAGTATGGCTTCATGAGGCGGCATCAATGTGGTTATGGTTGGAGACAAAAAAAAAAAAATACCTCCCCACACAGATAGATCTAACTTTTCTTCTCTGGCTCGTCAACCATACAAACAACACCTTCTATCAGTATTATAATTATAAACTAATGTTGTTGTGACGTTGTGTTGTTGAGCAGCTGTTCCCCAACCATACCTATTGTATAAAAAAAATAACACTAGCGTCAACAGAATTTAAGGATTGTATTATTGGTTGTTTGGGTTTAACGCCTATCGACTTAATAATGGTCATTTAGGAGATGTAAATGTACAGTAATTGTATACAGAATGATGTATGTGTGTGTGTGTGAATGTGTGTACAGATACGCATGAGGAGAAGTGTGAGTGTGTTTGGTGTGTGTGGTGAGGGATTGTATGTTTATGTATTAAGGTACCCGAGGTTTCTTATACTCCATTAATACATGTATGTATGTCTTGGTTCTCCTTTCTAGTTCTGTAAAATTGTGTTTGTGACTTTGATTTCATTACTAATCTGGAATGAGGTTAGATTTCCCTTGTACAGTCCAGTGAAAGTTCCGTTGCAGGAAACTGAACAGCAAAATTTAACCAGCATTATAGGACTCAGGACATGTGAGAGATAAAATGAATAAAATCAAGCAGAAAACATATATGAATTCGTGTTACTGTACAGGCTCTCAAAATAATTCTGCACCCATGCTCCGATACTCTTCACAACGACCACTGTTACAGACGGTGTGAATCAGGGTCCACAGAATGCATGGACTGTGGTGTGAATAATAAGTTGTTTAGAATGACTCATGTGTTGTAGCATAATGTATCGGGCTGAACGGGTGCAGAAACATTGTTTTTTTATTGTAAGTATACAAAAATACACATTCGTGTTAATGTAATCCGATATTATTAGTCACATATACCAAAGATCAGAAAATACTGATAGGTTTCTGATACTGACGTAACTATGAGAGCACGTAAAGTCGCCAGCACTGCCGCTTGGTACAGGGGCTCACATGTTTAAGAGATTTAAGTAATTCAGTTGCTTAAAGAACAAAGTTCACTTCATGTGCTAGTGTATCGAGGATACTTCATCTCACACACGTGGATTGTTTGGAGCTTAATAATCACAGTGGTGCTACATATCTGAATATGTGTGAGCACCTGTCCACGCGACAGTGCTGGCGAGTGTACAACACTTATGGTACTTAATGGAAGCCTTTGTCTCCATGTGTTTACAAACTTTTTGCACTACGAGTCGATACACTTACGAGAACCACATGCAGAACATACATGATTACACCTCAGTCAGCAGTGAGGGAAAGGGTATACTGAACAAGACTCGAGTAAACCATGTTTGTTCATTGTTTGTATTAACAAGTAACAATCTGCCACTATACCAAACTCACGAAATAAAGTTCCTATAATTTAATCTCCGGTGTCCTCGAACAATGAACCAATAACGTAAGTACTATCAAACACAAAACTCGTGTCGCTGTCTTGTCCAATTATTTAATATAACTTGTGAAACATAATGAAAACCCCACCACAGTAACGTTTATACCCAGTATGGTTATCTCTCTACCATATATTTTCATCAGTTTTCATGACACGAGTTTTGTCTTTGATAGTACCAATGAACATATGATTCCCAGCAGATGAATGGGAAAAATGAATAAGCGAACGCAGTATGGCTGAATGAATAAGTAGTATATGCACTCTTAATATGATATCAGAAACCCGATTAACAAAGCTAATAATGACATGAATGATACTTGAAAGAATGAAGACTGCACTAGGCCTGGAAGACTCTGTAAAACGAGGGAAAGGGGGACAGAGAAGTGGGGAGGGGGAGAAGGGGACAGAGGATAGAAGGGGACAGAGGGGAGAAGGGGGGACAGAGGAGAAAAGGGGACAGAAGGGAGAAGGGGACAGAGGGGAGAAGGGGGGACAGAGGGGAGAAGGGGACAGTGAAGTGGGCCGACAAGCACGAAGGAAATAATAAGGTGGACTATATGGAAGGAGTTTGTTTTGTAGTACATTCAGTAGGAATCAGAAGTCTCTAATTATCTTACACGATCACAGGGTAACTTGGACTAAAAGGAAGGAGTTTGTTTTGTAGTACAGTCAGGAGGAATCAGAAGTCTCTAATTATCATACACGATCACAAGGTACTTATCAACACATGGTCGTTACACTCCAGTATGTTAAAATTGTTTAATTTGTGTGTGATGCTTGACTGATGACGACTAGAGAGTCATCAGAGGGACCAAATATTTACCTTCAAAGGCAGCCAGTAATAGTAATAATACAGACTAATTATTTTGTTCGGTTGACTGCCAGCTTCTCGGGATTGGAACACCTCAAGTACTATACCGCTACGGTCTGACCACAACATTATATAATATACAGTAACAGATGATTTAAGTATTAAATCTCACGCATCACTACTCTCTCTCTCTCTCTCTCTCTCTTAGAGTGTACAGCCACAATCAAATATCCACCAACACTTTCCTTGCATCATAGTAAATATCTTGGTAATAAAGAACAACACGTGTATAATTTTGCAACGCTTTATAACAATAGGCTAAATGAGGGGGTTGAGTTGACACAAGGTGTTGTATGATTATATTTTGATATTATATTGATTTATTTGTATTATGAAAGGAAAGTGTTGGTGGTTATTTGATTGTGGCTGTACATTACTATACTAATATGTTCACATGTAGATGGTATATACAGAATGAGGTGAATGTGGTACCACTGTGTTTGCTTATCCCATGAACCAATAATAATATCCACAGTCTGCCTATTTACATCGTAAGGATATTTCTTATAAAGTCATGGTCGTAAACATGATTATAACTGGTATGATTATCTCCATGTAGTTGCTGTAGTGTCTCTGGAGCCAGTCATGATCATCTCTTGAATGGTTAATGGGTGCTGATGGTGTAATGGTTATCATGTTCGCCTAGCAAGTGAGAGATCCCGGGTTCAATTCCCGAGTCAGTGGTATTGTTGGAAAATTTTCCCAGCCCCTGATGTCCCTGTTCACCTTGCAGTAAGTAGGTACCCGGCTGTAATATCGAGGATTGCAACCTTGTAGACTGGGGGAAGATGTGTTGATGTAACAAGACTGACTGTCTAAAGAGCTTTCTTACCATCTAACATAAAAAAGTTAATAAAAAAAGTATTAGATTTTTCGACTTGAAACTTTCTGACCAGAAATTGTACTATTTGGTTATGAGAAGAAACTTTTGATGACCTATGTTGCAAAAACTACAAATTGACCTACTCTTTTTTAACTTTCCTCATATTATGAAGAGAATATGTGTCCTAAGTTGTATGTCTTATACATCAAAAGATACAGAATGAAGAAACGAATAACATGAGACCAACTACAAGTCTCTATTATCTTTTGTTGACGATTTAGGATTTTATTACTGAATTCCTAATTTTTGGTTAAAATTTTACGATACTTCCTAGAGATGGCTGCCAAAAAGGTGTTTACTGTTTAGCTGCATTTCTAGGATGTCCATCAACCATTTCCCAACACTTCAAACATCCACCTGGCTGAAAGTACACATGGAATTTATTCACCTTTTTGGTACTCAAGTTTTGCCCAGCTCATGGACTACTAGTGGTTAACGACCAACACCATGAGTCGATAGGCATATAGCCCTAAATCTTCTTCTAATTATAATCGTATAGAGGTAACATATATACACCCCAACTCATTCAAAAGCTTAAATTATTTGGCATCATTAACATTGTCTTGCTTCCAATATTATTGAGGAAATTTTGATCATCCATGATATCTTAATTAAGGGATATATATTAAAACTCAGAATTAAAATGTATTATTTCATTATGAGAGAGAGAGAGAGAGAGAGAGAGAGAGAGAGAGAGAGAGAGAGAGAGAAAGCAAATATATAATTACCTTTGTATCTACCATTATCAGCTCTACAACAGTCCCTCCTTTTGTCTGAACTTTCACTGAGATGGTCTGTGATGTCCTGGTCGCTGGGAAGGATGTAAACAAAGGACAACCCAGTTGTATAAATACTAATTGGCACTTGTACCTCGGCAATATATATTTTTCTATCTTTGTCAGTGTAAAATGCCTAGAGTATTTTGGATGACAATGAGAATATTTGTCCGTGTAGCGTTGGTGTTCGTTATATAACCCATCAATATTAATTATATCATCTTAATATTATATAAAAATCGTATAAGACTTACTCTTCCAGCTGTGAACAAAACAAACTAAACTGGCAACTATGACAGTATTGTGTTTGAGGAAGAGAATAACAGATAAGTGGATATATAAGAAAGGCACCAGCAGCTAGGTAACCATACTACACCATTACATATTCTACTCTATACGATGAAGGTAAGTGTGATAAATATTAAAGATTTCTTTAAACTCAGACAGGGTCGATAGAACATTTAATTATGTTGAACCATTAGAGTGTGTAACTAAGTCTGTCTTCATTTCACATGTGTAACTTTCACTAACATTTTATGGTTGAAAGCATTATAACCTCATTGTCTATAAACTTGTTGTTGTTGTTGTTGATGTTCTCCCGGGGCAGAATGGCCTCCTGCCCCACAGACCCCTGGTACACTCTGGTCGCAGTGAAAAAACAAATTAAAATAAAGGAGGGGCTGGCCCTACATGCCTGGGCTACCGAAGCACATCCCAAGGAAATGGGACCAGAGTTTACTGGACCAGGGAGTCTGGGGGCCTCCGACCGCCAGGGAGATTGTCTATACAGTTGATTCCCCCACTTGTACAAATTTCACTACTGCACTAAATTAGTACGCTCGTAATCCAAAATTTGTATCCAGGTTTTGTTGAAGTATCGAATTATTTGACATACTAATGAACCAATTATTACAACCTTTATCCTGTTCCATATGTGTTTGAGCTTGCTTAATACTCTTAATACTCTATCAGGCTATTCGAACCAAGCCTAGTTATATATTTTGGATTGTGAGAGTACGCCCACGAACCATACATTAAGCAGGAAGTACAGTGTTGGGAAATCTGTATAGCAACTGATTAATCCAACTATTACAAGCAACATGCCACAATTATGTTTGTAATTAAGGTCCTGTTTCATGGTATAATTTATATGATATCGTGGGAATGAGTAAGTTAAAGTAATTATTATTCTGACCTGCATGAAGTGTACCGTAATATATATGTACAGGTAACGCTTCTGTTGATATTTGTGGTGGTGGTGGTTGGGGTGACTACGGCCCTCAAGATCAACCGTACTCCCAGGGACGTCACCACCACAACCACCGAGGTCCCAACAGACACTCCAAATGTCTTCGTTAACGCCAAGGCCGAGACTACACTGCCTCTGTCCAATCAGCGCGACCTGCCCAGGCTACCCGAACTGCCCAACCAACACGACCTGCCCGAACTGCCCATCCAGCCCGAACTGCCCGACCTACCCGACCTGCCCGACCTGCCCGACCTGCCTAACCTACCCAGCCTACTCGACCTACCCAAGCTGCCCGGCCTGCCTTACCTGTTCACACGCTACAGTACGGTACGTTTGGTACAAGTGGCTCCATTATTACCTCCGGAGAAACTCCACACTATTAATTATTACACTGTCCCCATAAGCTGACCAGTTGACATTCACTCTTCAGTAAATACTTCTTACACAGCACAAAACAACTAATTTACGGTTCATAATTATATACACAGAGAATTGACTACAACGAATGGTCTCAGTAGAAGTGGGGCCAGATGTACAGTCACGATCAAAAGTTCTGTCTCTGGCGAATGAAAGTGAATAATTTGAATGAATTTTATTAACCAATACTAGACACTAACGGCTATAATCTCACATAATCTATCGAGGTCGTTTCATTTGAAGGTGTTGACAGGACATTTGAACGTGACTGTAAAGTGACGAAATTGTGCATCTTGAGCACTCAGTTGTAGGTTAAGATTTATCATAATACTTTTCGTGGGCACTGTTCAGTCCCATTTCATTATTAATTATTTTTTTAGTCCTAGTTCTAGGACGATGACGTGCAATTCACGCGAGTTTTTTCAATGAGCATCCAAATTCTACGCCGTTTACCTACAGACGGAAATTATGTAAGTCTGCATCTTCAGGTGTTGAGGACAGTAAGCAGGGATAGCACCGCCTGGACGACGTGTTTGGATTTTACTGAAGGGGATATTCACCGTATCGCACAACCCATCACCAAAACTCTGGCCCAACCCAGTGCAACAGCCTCTAATCAACCCTTCCATCTCTCCGCTTCTTCCTACTACACTTTTGGAGTCCAGCAGACTCCTCAGTCTCTCACCCCGACTCGCTCAATCATTCCCTCAACCACTATCGACCCGTCATTCTCCTCCTCTTCCCCCACACTCCCATCCCAACATTCAGACCAGTTGACAACCAGCCAATCTTCTTCTCAAGTGGAGGAGAACATCTCTGCCACACCTCCCATCCAAGACACCACCGCCAACCATCCCAACCCAACACCCACTCTGTAAGTTAAAGTTGGTACACTCATCTCAAATAATCATACGTTCACCACCATTTATTATAATTATGTGAGATTTAGGGTTTAGTTGACACACGTTGTAATTATAGCACAAAAAAATACAAATAATAATCAGAATAATACAATGGGATTGTAACAATAACATAAAATGAAGAGGGCATAATACAGAAGCACCAAAGGCTGACCAAAAACTATAACAACTAAATGCTGTATATATTAACATCATCAAAACCTTGGATTTTCATTTTGTTTTCTGTCTTTTAAGGTCCAACGAAGAAGGCAATGAGGATCAGGAAGCAGACGCAAGGGGACTGGTGGGTGACACTTTCCAACTGCAAGGTGTGTGTGTGTGTGTGTGTGTGTGTGTGTGTGTGTATGTACAGTCATGGACATTGCCGCAAGGGGGAAATTTATTGTTTTTGTTGTTGTTGTGAGTGAACTGGTGAACTACAGACTGATGAAAAAGTGTGTAGTTGTGTGTGTTTCATCAGTCTGTAGTTCTCCAGTTCACTCACAGACTGATGTCTCCAAAGTTTATAATATTATGCCATGAAGCAGACTATAGTATACCTCAGTATACATACGAGTAGAGGATTTGTTTTCTAGTAGAGTTTGGGGGAATGAGGTGCCCTTTACTTTGCTGACAACAACTGATTACTCTCTTAATCAATCAAAGGATGTACTGTACAGTCGGCGGCAAAAGTCCTGTCGCCTCACTTACTTCACCGAGGACGCGATGTTCATAGACTCGAGATTATTAGGTGTAGAAAACGTGAGTATTTCTCGAGTCCATGAACACTGCCTGTCTTGGTGAAGCAGGTGAGGCAACAGGACTTCTGCCGCTGACTGTACAATCCCTCAAACAAGTATTGGCCCTCATTTCTCGGCTAACAATTTGAGAAATCGGCGATGTGATCTGAAACACGTCCGAGACATGAGTGACCCACAACTTACAATTTCGAAACTACTGTATCTATCCTCTGAGTGCCGAATGTTCAGCCACAAAGTGTTGGTGGATATTTGATTGTGGCTGTACACTCGCGGACCACAATTTTTGTCCCACCTGAGTCAAAGTTAGAGACATGGAGCTGGCTGTTTCTGGAAGACAGTCAACCTAAAGCCTTCATTGGTTCGAGATGTCCAGAAACCGCCTGCTTCAGATCTCGGGCATCGACTCAGGTGGGCTAGAATATACAGACACTCATAAAAATTAAGACCCAACTCATTCTTCGTCTCGTATACCGTTAGTTCACAGTATTTTGAGCAGACCAACTTCTTCCATCAAACGCCATCACTGACGTCACGTTCACTGTTGCAGGAGTCGAAATCACACGTATAAGAATGTGCCTTGCCTGGGGTGGGTCTAAATTTTTATGAGTAACTGTACATTTCTTCATTTGTATGTTGTGGCTGTTCCCTTTTCAGCTCCGGCGGAGGCGTGGGAGAAGATGATCGCTCCACGCCTCATCACATACCAAACAAGAACCGTGTACTCGACCACCTACACCAACACCGTCACTTCTGAAAGAACCATCATCTTCACTAGATATGAAGACGGAGAAATAATGGTAGATGACAATGAGTTATGCTTTATTCGCTGATCATGATGAGTGTCTGCTTGATATATATACGTTACCGGGGGTTCACATATTATACGTTGATGGGGTATTTCATATTATACGTTGATGGGGTATTTCATATTATACGTTGATGGGGTATTTCATATTATACGTTGATGGGGTATTTCATATTATACGTTGATGGGGTATCTCATATCATACGTTGATGGGGCATCTCATATTATTATATAGTACTGTACAGTTGAGCAAGTAGAAAGTGCAAGAAAAATATGGCTGTTTATGGCAACATCTGGCAGTTCTTTGTAGTAAACCCTCGTATCTTTATGAATGAATCACTGGGAACCCAGAGCTAATGTAAGGTGGAACGTGATTGGCTGAACTTTGAGTGGTGGTGAAGTAAATCTTATCATCCCATTTTACGTAAAGTAATATGTGGTAGAACAAATTGTAGAAAGTAATATTACAACAGTTATGTATTGAACAATGTTGGAGTAATAATGGCGTAATTTGCATTATTGATCTGTAAAACGTTAATAGCAACACAGCACAGGAAAGCAGCATTGGTTTGTTGGTTGTTTCGTGTTTTCACGATATTCGAATATGAATCAGATTCGAAGGGAGAGAAACGACATTGCTCCTGTAATATATCGGATGCTGAGTATATGTTTTGTCAATTTCTGTGGCCATTTGCTCTGGCACACAATGACTGTTACAATGCTTTGGCAATAAATTAACAATTAACTTTTTCATGCCTTAGCTTTTAAAATTCTTCTCTTTATAGATGTAATGTATTAAAATTTCAAACTCTTACTAATATAATCTGTATAATTATAAGACAAGACTCCTGTAAGTTATGTGAATTCACATTCACTGATGTATAACATATATTTTGTAATACCAAACAGGGAATAAAGCAAAATCCCACGGAGAAAGCCGTAGTTTATTGAAATTAAAAGAGGGTCGGCTACATCGCGTAGCCCTCATCTGATATGAACTAAATCTCGTAGGAGGACAGATTATATACCGTACCGCTCAAAGAGGGGGAGAAATAGAAAGGGAAAGGGAAGAGGCGGAAGGGTCACGTGAGAGGTGTGAGAAGAGGGGGGGATCACGTAGGAGGAAGGAGAGGCTTAGCAGGGCATGAAGGGGGGAGTTAGGGGAAGGGGGGAGATGGAGAAAGTGGGGTACGAGGACAAACTCTCATGTGACCCGTCCGCCTCTCCCCTTTCATATCTCCCATTCTATGAGCGGTATATAATCTGTCCTCCTACAATATTAGGTTCATATCTGAAGAGGGTTACGCGATGTAGACGAAACTGTTGTCATCTCAATAAACTACTGCTTTCTCTGTATTATTTTTATTTTTTTTATTCTGACTTTCACGGCACTGTGCATTTATCTTATTATTAAACAAGGACTAGTAAACCAATATTATAGTTTCATTTTTCAACATCTAACCCAGAACTCTTTCTTTTCCACTCGTATGGAGAAGGTTTGAGCCTGCGTCGAAAACAGTGGAATGAGGTTGTTAGCAAATTCGTAAACAGCGGCAGATATCAATTTTGCTGGCATGGTAATAGTTATCTAAATTAATTATGTAATTACTAAGGCCCCGTCCTCACTGTATCGGGCATGCCCGACGGGGATTACTTTTTGTGTGAAATATCCCTCGTTCTTTACCACTGTTACCTGATCGATCAGATAATAACACCAAGCACGCTTGTGTTGTCCACAGCGTGATTTAGCAACACTTGTGTGACAATCGGTTCTGCCCTCTCATTTGGACGGGGCCTTTTTAAAGTTTAATGTTTCATGCTATCCCTTAGCCTTACTGAATTTGATAAGATAATGCAAGATATTGTTTCTTTTATGCATAAATGTTTCCTCATATTTCACTTTCTGTCATGCACTGATGTAATGATTGATTAATGAAAATTAGAATTAGAATAAAAAACTGGGACTGCGAGGCCATTCAACACACTTATATATTTAGGAATATATATATGTAGGAATATATATATATATATATATATATATATATATATATATATATATATATATATATATATATATATATATATATATATATATATATATATATATATATATATATATATATATATATATATATATTCCTACAGTCATGCACTGACGACTGTCAGAATGTCTGTCATGTGCCATATAGTTGCAAAGACTGCGGAGTGCCGATTCCAACAACTAGGTTTTAACTACTGCGATATTTTACAAGAATATTCCTTCTTAGCAGTCATTTATATGTTTCAACCATTAATTATTTCAACATCTCTCAGTATATTAAGACAATGGCTTTTCCTCAGACAAAATTCCACCTTCTCATGACAGCATAAGCCAATAGGACAATAGACAATACAAGAAAAATAAGTATTCACCCAGTTTTATTACAGTCACCGAAAAAATAATATATTATATGAAAACAGTCATTCTATAGGGACCTGAAACGATTTAATGCAAAAACGACACTTCCATTCAGTATTTTGTCCACTGACCGTTGTTGGCAATCACATCACGAAGGCGGTCAGATAGAGAAGTCACATGGGTGTGAATAATTTGTGGCTTCCTCCTGAGGACTTCCCACTCCCTCATCATATGATTTAGCAGTTGCTGTCGTGTCCTTTCCTCTTCGGGTTCCCAGACATTAACAATATTAGCCCAGACGTTCTCGATAGGATTTAAGTCAGGGCTGTGACTAGGCCATGGCAAAACCTCCAGTTGGGGCTGATCCTCAATCCATCTTCTCACGATGTTTGCTGTGTGCACGGGACAGTTATCATGCATGTAGATGATGGTCTCCGGATAAGGCAGGGTGTAGGCGCGGACAGTCGGCAGCATCACCTCCTCTAATATCTCTAAATACTGCTCAGCTGTGAACCTCCCTTCGATCTCAGTGACCTCACCAACACCATGAAGTCCAATCCAGCCCCACACATTACAGGTTACGTGACCACTGCGTGCCTCTGCGTATACATGCTCCTGAACATATCTGTTAAATAAAATCCTGTCAGTTTTGTAATATAACAAAAGGTAAAAAATTTACAGTCGTGGGAATAAATAATCCTCCATTCTCCAAAACCCTCTGCCTCAGGGTATGAGGAAATATATTATGGTATCTGATAACAACGCTTGACACCTTGTGTGGGTGTCTGATAAGAAGCTTCAGATAAATAGTTATAACTTAAGTTGGCAAGGGAGAATTTTTCAGATGTGACAACTCAGTGCTTAGCGAGGTGTGAGAGTTATTCACTAATATTTTGTCTTCGGACTTAGAGTAAACTTTGGATATCATTGCCAAACTCTCCAAGAAAATCTGCCAAGCAAGGGATACACACCTATATAAAATGAGGCAGAAATGCCTGCCGCCGAGCGGCATTGTAGAATAACAAGCTTACTAATTAAACACTGGCTTTCATAGTCATGAAGCTTGAAGTCCACGTTTCATAACTGTATAGTTTTCAAGGTATTGGTTATGGGTCTCTACATGAATTATCCTTTACAGTCATTAGTGTCGACATAATCCTTACACAGTGATAAAGTTATACAACGTGCAATAACTCTAAACGTATGGAAATTTGTTTATGACTTCATTTGTTTTAATTGCTAAATACAGTTTAGTCAAAATGCTAAGTGGTTTTAAAACCACTATAACTTACCTGGTATTGTTCATCCTGTAACAATGAAGTTTCCCATGGTTGGTAGAACTAAATGTCTTTTCATCGGAGAAGATGACTCTCCCCCAGTAATCCAGGTCATGGTCCAAGTATCGTTGAGCAAAATGTAGGCGTGCCTCCCGGTGTCTCTCCGTTAACTTTTGTTTTTTTGCCGGTGTTCGGTGGTGGTAACCGAATTCCACCAATCTCTTCCTTACAGTCTCTGACGTCACAGGAAGCTGAAGATCTCGCCTAGCTGCCACAGCATTGGAAAAGGGTTGTGCTTCAATATACTCTTGTAAACGCTGATCTTCCTCTGCTGTGGTTTTTCTTGCTGGTCCAGGTCGACTGTGGTCTGTTAAGTCACCTTCCTCCTCCCACCTCTTAAGCCAGCGATAAACAGTGGTTTCGTGAACACCAAGGTCGGCAGCTATCTGGTGTTGTGGTAAACCAGCCTCGTGCATCCCCACCATTCTCGCTCGATGAGCAACTTTCTGCACGTTACGACGATCCATCTTACACTGTCAGAAATTTCTGTGCTTCTGTTTGTATGCTGCGATATGAGGTTCCCTTATCACCTTCGTTTACTGATGTAGCACAATGAATGAACTTCAAGTCGTTGGTTCAGTATCATTATTAACGTGTTTTAATGTAATAATAACAAATACTAACTCCCTGTGTTTCTAGCAGCTAGAAAAAGTTAATTGTTAATTTATTGCCAAAGCATTGTAACAGTCATTGTGTGCCAGAGCAAATGGCCACAGAAATTGACAAAACATATACTCAGCATCCGATATATTACAGGAGCAATGTCGTTTCTCTCCCTTCGAATCTGATTCATATTCGAATATCGTGAAACCACGAAACAACCAACAAACCAATGCTGCTTTCCTGTGCTGTGTTGCTATTAACGTTTTACAGATCAATAATGCAAATTACGCCATTATTACTCCAACATTGTTCAATACATAACTGTTGTAATATTACTTTCTACAATTTGTTCTACCACATATTACTTTACGTAAAATGGGATGATAAGATTTACTTCACCACCACTCAAAGTTCAGCCAATCACGTTCCACCTTACATTAGCTCTGGGTTCCCAGTGATTCATTCATAAAGATACGAGGGTTTACTACAAAGAACTGCCAGATGTTGCCATAAACAGCCATATTTTTCTTGCACTTTCTACTTGCTCAACTGTACCTAGCTAGTGGTTTCCCTCCCTTCCTTCCTCAGTGGAAAATCATCTTCCCAAGTTCATGATGTTTTAATTATCTCTGAAGTGTCCAATTAAATGTGCCCGAGTGAAAATAGTTATAATTATTAGACACATAGATTAATATGAAATTCCAATAACCATCATGGGCATAATTCAGCATTAATTTTGAATGTTATAAGGAAGTCTCTATTATTCTTAAAGAAGATAATACACTTTCAGTATATTGGAGTATCCTGATTCCTTCAAATTATGCCAAGAAACTGGGCCAGATGAACAAAGATAATGGTGTAACGTTGCTGTGTATAGTTTGGAGGAATCAATTGATCCAGATTTACCAATATTGTATTATCCCCTTAGCATTAATCCTTGAAGCAAAATGTCTCGGTATATTCCATAGCCCGGAGAGTTTTGTTTGTTGACACACTTGGTATGGAATTATCCTTAGTTAAACCCCAACAGACTGACAAATCTGACATATTGTATACATTTAGGATGCGAGACGAGAAAACGACAAATAAATAAAAAAGATATAAATAAATCAAATATTCACAACGAGTTAGTTACGAGGGAGAAAGAGGTGTTCCCCCCCCCACCATTCGTCAGATATCATCAAGCAGAATAATTAGACTCATATATTAAATACTCCACGGCAGGTCAAAGTGTGGTAGGCAAGAATATCCTTGGAGTTGACTATAGTGTGGTACCGGTACGATGATTCCAGAGCCATCGTACCGGTATCACACCATCGTATACACCACGAGTGTTCTTGCCTATCCACCAAACTCATGAGGACGATGTTACAAGTTTAGTTTATTATTCTAAGTGTCTTTGTTGTTTATGTTTTTACCTTCAGCATTTTGTTTGTACCTTTGTTTGAAGTTGAATAAGATCGCCACTGTGATCTTTTTTATGTCCAGTAAGTTTATCAATGTTTTAATTTGTATTACATTTAGTATAATCTTATTTACTGTATGTATGTCTGCATTAGATTCAATAAGTTCATCTACATCTGACTTTCTTTATCCTATATATCTGTAAACTATTAAGGAACACAACATTAGCCTACCAAGAGCGAGTTTAATAAGGGTGATTTAAATTAGGGATCCAATAGACATGAATCCCTTGCTCACACTTGCTTAAGGGGACAGTACACATTTGATATATTGGACTACCTTGATTCCTCCAAAGTATGTCTGGAAACATGACCAGCTTAAGAAAAATAATGGTGGTCTGTTGCTTGGAATAGTTTGGATGAATTAGTTACTCCAGATTTACCAACACTGTACTACCCCCTTAAGACTAACATATTTTGAGTAGGGGTTGTGAAAGTGTGAAATTTGTCAAAGTGGGAAATTTTAAAAACAAACTCCATGAAAACTCTTACCAACACCTACTCACGACTATCATACTTTCCGAAGGGGACGAGTTTTAAGCGTGGAAGTGTGAAATTTGAGAGACGGTTTGTGCTGGAGTGTTTAGTTTGCCTGTGAGTGAGGAATATCTATAGGCCTATCCATCCTAGGTAAAGAAAGATAGGCCTATATACTTTTACTTTGTATTCGTCATCGTAATTTGGACCAGGTTCCGCATTTAAAGGGGGATCGTTTGTTCTCGGCAAAGTGATTGTAAAGCTGTTGCTTCCTCCAAACTATGCTACAAAACAAAAACAGATTTCCTACTTGCATAATGTTAAGATGGTCTGTTTCTTGGCATAGTTTGGAGGAATCAGTAGCCTCCCAATTCGACTAGAGGAGATGTTCCCCTTAAATGCAGGCAACCACCTCACCCCAATGGCAGTAACCCTGGTTAAAATATTATTAACAGAGAAGGATTGCTTATCCAACATGATGGAATGGTGGGGCTTGAACCCACAACAAACTTACTTTGATTTTTAAGTTCACTTAGTGTTACAGCCGGAGATGTCGCAAAATGTATGTGAATAAAGACAATATACATGTTTCATAAATTTTTGGGGTATAAAAAGTGCCCCTGTCATTAGTGGCTAATCCTCACTTGACACTCTGGTACTTCGGTACCTCTTACTGTACCCAGCCACTGTTGTCACACAGTTATATATATTTTATTTCCTTCATCAACACCACCATAACGCAGTGAAAAGTCCGGATACCTTCCAGTATCCGTAACCATGTTACGCATTGAGAGAGAGGGAGAGAGAGAGAGAGAGAGAGAGAGAGCTCATTATGGGTTATCTATAGTGAGGTAAGGCCAAGTCAAGGCTGGTGAAAGGTTAATAATATTTTAACCAGGGTTACTGCCATTGGGGTGAGGTGGTTGCCTGCATTTAAGGGGAACATCTCCTCTAGTCGAATTGGGAGGCTACTGATTCCTCCAAACTATGCCAAGAAACAGACCATCTTAACATTATGCAAGTAGGAAATCTGTTTTTGTTTTGTAGCATGGTTTGGAGGAAGCAACAGCTTTACAATCACTTTGCCGAGAACAAACGATCCCCCTTTAAATGCGGAACCTGGTCCAAATTACGATGACGAATACAAAGTAAAAGTATATAGGCCTATCTTTCTTTACCTAGGATGGATAGGCCTATAGATATTCCTCACTCACAGGCAAACTAAACACTCCAGCACAAACCGTCTCTCAAATTTCACACTTCCACGCTTAAAACTCGTCCCCTTCGGAAAGTATGATAGTCGTGAGTAGGTGTTGGTAAGAATTTTCATGGAGTTTGTTTTTAAAATTTCCCACTTTGACAAAAATCACACTTTCACATCCCCTTCTCAAAATATGTTAGTCTTAAGGGGGTAGTGCAGTGTTGGTAAATCTGGAGTAACTAATTCATCCAAACTATTCCAAGCAACAGACCACCATTATTTTTCTTAAGCTGGTCATGTTTCCAGACATACTTTGGAGGAATCAAGGTAGTCCAATATATCAAATGTGTACTGTCCCCTTAAGCAAGTGTGAGCAAGGGATTCATGTCTATTGGATCCCTAATTTAAATCACCCTTATTAAACTTGCTCTTGGTAGGCTAATGTTGTGTTCCTTAATAGTTTACAGATATATAGGATAAAGAAAGTCAGATGTAGATGAACTTATTGAATCTAATGCAGACATACATACAGTAAATAAGATTATACTAAATGTAATACAAATTAAAACATTGATAAACTTACTGGACATAAAAAAGATCACAGTGGCGATCTTATTCAACTTCAAACAAAGGTACAAACAAAATGCTGAAGGTAAAAAACATAAACAACAAAGACACTTAGTATAATAAACTAAACTTGTAACATCGTCCTCATGAGTTTGGTGGATAGGCAAGAACACTCGTGGTGTATACGATGGTGTGATACCGGTACGATGGCTCTGGAATCATCGTACCGGTACCACACTATAGTCAACTCCAAGGATATTCTTGCCTACCACACTTTGACCTGCCGTGGAGTATTTAATATATGAGTCTAATTATTCTGCTTGATGATATTTGACGAATGGTGGGGGGGGGGGGGGACACCTCTTTCTCCCTCGTAACTAACTCGTTGTGAATATTTGATTTATTTATATCTTTTTTATTTATTTGTCGTTTTCTCGTCTCGCATCCTAAATGTATACAATATGTCAGATTTGTCAGTCTGTTGGGGTTTAACTAAGGATAATTCCATACCAAGTGTGTCAACAAACAAAACTCTCCGGGCTATGGAATATACCGAGACATTTTGCTTCAAGGATTAATGCTAAGGGGATAATACAACATTGGTAAATCTGGATCAATTGATTCCTCCAAACTATACACAGCAACGTTACACCATTATCTTTGTTCATCTGGCCCAGTTTCTTGGCATAATTTGAAGGAATCAGGATACTCCAATATACTGAAAGTGTATTATCTTCTTTAAGAATAATAGAGACTTCCTTATAACATTCAAAATTAATGCTGAATTATGCCCATGATGGTTATTGGAATTTCATATTAATCTATGTGTCTAATAATTATAACTATTTTCACTCGGGCACATTTAATTGGACACTTCAGAGATAATTAAAACATCATGAACTTGGGAAGATGATTTTCCACTGAGGAAGGAAGGGAGGGAAACCACTAGCTAGGTACATTACTATATAATAATATGAGATACCCCATCAACGTATGATATGAGATACCCCATCAACGTATGATATGAGATACCCCATCAACGTATAATATGAAATACCCCATCAACGTATAATATGAAATACCCCATCAACGTATAATATGAAATACCCCATCAACGTATAATGTGAAATACCCCATCAACGTATAATATGAAATACCCCATCAACGTATAATATGTGAACCCCCGGTAACGTTTATATATCAAGCAGACACTCATCATGATCAGCGAATAAAGCATAACTCATTGTCATCTACCATTATTTCTCCGTCTTCATATCTAGTGAAGATGATGGTTCTTTCAGAAGTGACGGTGTTGGTGTAGGTGGTCGAGTACACGGTTCTTGTTTGGTATGTGATGAGGCGTGGAGCGATCATCTTCTCCCACGCCTCCGCCGGAGCTGAAAAGGGAACAGCCACAACATACAAATGAAGAAATGTACAGTTACTCATAAAAATTTAGACCCACCCCAGGCAAGGCACATTCTTATACGTGTGATTTCGACTCCTGCAACAGTGAACGTGACGTCAGTGATGGCGTTTGATGGAAGAAGTTGGTCTGCTCAAAACACTGTGAACTAACGGTATACGAGACGAAGAATGAGTTGGGTCTTAATTTTTATGAGTGTCTGTATATTCTAGCCCACCTGAGTCGATGCCCGAGATCTGAAGCAGGCGGTTTCTGGACATCTCGAACCAATGAAGGCTTTAGGTTGACTGTCTTCCAGAAACAGCCAGCTCCATGTCTCTAACTTTGACTCAGGTGGGACAAAGATTGTGGTCCGCGAGTGTACAGCCACAATCAAATATCCACCAACACTTTGTGGCTGAACATTCGGCACTCAGAGGATAGATACAGTAGTTTCGAAATTGTAAGTTGTGGGTCACTCATGTCTCGGACGTGTTTCAGATCACATCGCCGATTTCTCAAATTGTTAGCCGAGATATGAGGGCCAATACTTGTTTGAGGGATTGTACAGTCAGCGGCAGAAGTCCTGTTGCCTCACCTGCTTCACCAAGACAGGCAGTGTTCATGGACTCGAGAAATACTCACGTTTTCTACACCTAATAATCTCGAGTCTATGAACATCGCGTGCCTCGGTGAAGTAAGTGAGGCGACAGGACTTTTGCCGCCGACTGTACAGTACATCCTTTGATTGATTAAGAGAGTAATCAGTTGTTGTCAGCAAAGTAAAGGGCACCTCATTCCCCCAAACTCTACTAGAAAACAAATCCTCTACTCGTATGTATACTGAGGTATACTATAGTCTGCTTCATGGCATAATATTATAAACTTTGGAGACATCAGTCTGTGAGTGAACTGGAGAACTACAGACTGATGAAACACACACAACTACACACTTTTTCATCAGTCTGTAGTTCACCAGTTCACTCACAACAACAACAAAAACAATAAATTTCCCCCTTGCGGCAATGTCCATGACTGTACATACACACATACACACACACACACACACACCTTGCAGTTGGAAAGTGTCACCCACCAGTCCCCTTGCGTCTGCTTCCTGATCCTCATTGCCTTCTTCGTTGGACCTTAAAAGACAGAAAACAAAATGAAAATCCAAGGTTTTGATGATGTTAATATATACAGCATATAGTTGTTATAGTTTTTGGTCAGCCTTTGGTGCTTCTGTATTATGCCCTCTTCATTTTATGTTATTGTTACAATCCCATTGTATTATTCTGATTATTATTTGTATTTTTTTGTGCTATAATTACAACGTGTGTCAACTAAACCCTAAATCTCACATAATTATAATAAATGGTGGTGAACGTATGATTATTTGAGATGAGTGTACCAACTTTAACTTACAGAGTGGGTGTTGGGTTGGGATGGTTGGCGGTGGTGTCTTGGATGGGAGGTGTGGCAGAGATGTTCTCCTCCACTTGAGAAGAAGATTGGCTGGTTGTCAACTGGTCTGAATGTTGGGATGGGAGTGTGGGGGAAGAGGAGGAGAATGACGGGTCGATAGTGGTTGAGGGAATGATTGAGCGAGTCGGGGTGAGAGACTGAGGAGTCTGCTGGACTCCAAAAGTGTAGTAGGAAGAAGCGGAGAGATGGAAGGGTTGATTAGAGGCTGTTGCACTGGGTTGGGCCAGAGTTTTGGTGATGGGTCGTGCGATACGGTGAATATCCCCTTCAGTAAAATCCAAACACGTCGTCCAGGCGGTGCTATCCCTGCTTACTGTCCTCAACACCTGAAGATGCAGACTTACATAATTTCCGTCTGTAGGTAAACGGCGTAGAATGGGAATGTTCATTAAAAGAACTTGCGTGAATTGCACGTCATCGTCCTAGAACTAGGACTAAAAAAATAATTAATAATGAAATGGGACTGAACAGTGCCCACGAAAAGTATTATGATAAATCTTAACCTACAACTGAGTGCTCAAGATGCACAATTTCGTCACTTTACAGTCACGTTCAAATGTCCTGTCAACACCTTCAAATGAAACGACCTCGATAGATTATGTGAGATTATAGCCGTTGGTGTCTAGTATTGGTTAATAAAATTCATTCAAATTATTAACTTTCATTCGCCAGAGACAGAACTTTTGATCGTGACTGTACATCTGGCCCCACTTCTACTGAGACCATTCGTTGTAGTCAATCCTCTGTGTATATAATTATGAACCGTAAATTACTTGTTTTGTGCTGCGTAAGAAGTATTTACTGAAGAGTAAATGTCAACTGGTCAGCTTATGGGGACAGTGTAATAATTAATAGTGTGGAGTTTCTCCGGAGGTAATAATGGAGCCACTTGTACCAAACGTACCGTACTGTAGCGTGTGAACAGGTAAGGCAGGCCGGGCAGCTTGGGTAGGTCGGGTAGGTTAGGCAGGTCGGGTAGGTCGGGTAGGCTGGGCTGGATGGGCAGGTCGCGCTGATTGGACAGAGGCAGTGTAGTCTCGGCCTTGGCGTTAACGAAGACATTTGGAGTGTCTGTTGGGACCTCGGTGGTTGTGGTGGTGATGTCCCTGGGAGTACGGTTGATCTTGAGGGCCGTAGTCACCCCAACCACCACCACCACAAATATCAACAGAAGCGTCACCTGTACATATATATTACGGTACACTTCATGCGGGTCAGAATAATAATTACTTTAACTTACTCATTCCCACGATATCATATAAATTATACCATGAAACAGGACCTTAATTACAAACATAATTGTGGCATGTTGCTTGTAATAGTTGGATTAATCAGTTGCTATACAGATTTTCCAACACTGTACTTCCTACTTAATGTATGGTTCGTGGGCGTACTCTCACAATCCAAAATATATAACTAGGCTTGGTTCGAATAGCCTGATCGAGTATTAAGAGTATTAAGCAAGCTCAAACACATATGGAACAGGATAAAGGTTGTAATAATTGGTTCATTAGTATGTCAAATAATTCGATACTTCAACAAAACCTGGATACAAATTTTGGATTACGAGCGTACTAATTTAGTGCAGTAGTGAAATTTGTACAGGTGGGGGAATCAACTGTATAGACAATCTCCCTGGCGGTCGGAGGCCCCCAGACTCCCTGGTCCAGTAAACTCTGGTCCCATTTCCTTGGGATGTGCTTCGGTAGCCCAGGCATGTAGGGCCAGCCCCTCCTTTATTTTAATTTGTTTTTTCACTGCGACCAGAGTGTACCAGGGGTCTGTGGGGCAGGAGGCCATTCTGCCCCGGGAGAACATCAACAACAACAACAACAAGTTTATAGACAATGAGGTTATAATGCTTTCAACCATAAAATGTTAGTGAAAGTTACACATGTGAAATGAAGACAGACTTAGTTACACACCTAATGGTTCAACATAATTAAATGTTCTATCGACCCTGTCTGAGTTTAAAGAAATCTTTAATATTTATCACACTTACCTTCATCGTATAGAGTAGAGTATGTAATGGTGTAGTATGGTTACCTAGCTGCTGGTGCCTTTCTTATATATCCACTTATCTGTTATTCTCTTCCTCAAACACAATGCTGTCATAGTTGCCAGTTTAGTTTGTTTTGTTCACAGCTGGAAGAGTAAGTCTTCTACGATTTTTATATAATATTAAGATGATATAATTAATATTGATGGGTTATATAACGAACACCAACGCTACACGGACAAATATTCTCATTGTCATCCAAAATACTCTAGGCATTTTACACTGACAAAGATAGAAAAATATCTATTGCCGAGGTACAAGTGCCAATTAGTATTTATACAACTGGGTTGTCCTTTGTTTACATCCTTCCCAGCGACCAGGACATCACAGACCATCTCAGTGAAAGTTCAGACAAAAGGAGGGATTGTTGTAGAGCTGATAATGGTAGATACAAAGGTAATTATATATTTGCTTTCTCTCTCTCTCTCTCTCTCTCTCTCTCTCTCTCTCTCTCTCTCTCTCTCTCATAATGAAATAATACATTTTAATTCTGAGTTTTAATATATATCCCTTAATTAAGATATCATGGATGATCAAAATTTCCTCAATAATATTGGAAGCAAGACAATGTTAATGATGCCAAATAATTTAAGCTTTTGAATGAGTTGGGGTGTATATATGTTACCTCTATACGATTATAATTAGAAGAAGATTTAGGGCTATATGCCTATCGACTCATGGTGTTGGTCATTAACCACTAGTAGTCCATGAGCTGGGCAAAACTTGAGTACCAAAAAGGTGAATAAATTCCATGTGTACTTTCAGCCAGGTGGATGTTTGAAGTGTTGGGAAATGGTTGATGGACATCCTAGAAATGCAGCTAAACAGTAAACACCTTTTTGGCAGCCATCTCTAGGAAGTATCGTAAAATTTTCACCAAAAATTAGGAATTCAGTAATAAAATCCTAAATCGTCAACAAAAGATAATAGAGACTTGTAGTTGGTCTCATGTTATTCGTTTCTTCATTCTGTATCTTTTGATGTATAAGACATACAACTTAGGACACATATTCTCTTCATAATATGAGGAAAGTTAAAAAAGAGTAGGTCAATTTGTAGTTTTTGCAACATAGGTCATCAAGAGTTTCTTCTCATAACCAAATAGTACAATTTCTGGTCAGAAAGTTTCAAGTCGAAAAATCTAATACTTTTTTTATTAACTTTTTTATGTTAGATGGTAAGAAAGCTCTTTAGACAGTCAGTCTTGTTACATCAACACATCTTCCCCCAGTCTACAAGGTTGCAATCCTCGATCTTACAGCCGGGTACCTACTTACTGCAAGGTGAACAGGCACATCAGGGGCTGGTAAAATTTTCCAACAATACAACTGACACGGGAATTGAACCCGGGATCTCTCATTTGATAGGCGAACATGATAACCATTACACCATCAGCACCCATTAACCATTCAAGAGATGATCATGACTGGCTCCAGAGACACTACAGCAACTACATGGAGATAATCATACCAGTTATAATCATGTTTACGACCATGACTTTATAAGAAATATCCTTACGATGTAAATAGGCAGACTGTGGATATTATTATTGGTTCATGGGATCAGCAAACACAGTGGTACCACATTCACCTCATTCTGTATATACCATCTACATGTGAACATATTAGTATAGTAATGTACAGCCACAATCAAATAACCACCAACACTTTCCTTTCATAATACAAATAAATCAATATAATATCAAAATATAATCATACAACACCTTGTGTCAACTCAACCCCCTCATTTAGCCTATTGTTATGAAGCGTTGCAAAATTATACACGTGTTGTTCTTTATTACCAAGATATTTACTATGATGCAAGGAAAGTGTCGGTGGATATTTGATTGTGGCTGTACACTCTAAGAGAGAGAGAGAGAGAGAGAGAGAGAGTAGTGATGCGTGAGATTTAATACTTAAATCATCTGTTACTGTATATTATATAATGTTGTGGTCAGACCGTAGCGGTATAGTACTTGAGGTGTTCCAATCCCGAGAAGCTGGCAGTCAACCGAACAAAATAATTAGTCTATATTATTACTATTACTGGCTGCCTTTGAAGGTAAATATTTGGTCCCTCTGATGACTCTCTAGTCGTCATCAGTCAAGCATCACACACAAATTAAACAATTTTAACATACTGGAGTGTAACGACCATGTGTTGATAAGTACCTTGTGATCGTGTATGATAATTAGAGACTTCTGATTCCTCCTGACTGTACTACAAAACAAACTCCTTCCTTTTAGTCCAAGTTACCCTGTGATCGTGTAAGATAATTAGAGACTTCTGATTCCTACTGAATGTACTACAAAACAAACTCCTTCCATATAGTCCACCTTATTATTTCCTTCGTGCTTGTCGGCCCATTTCTCTGTCCCCTTTTCCCCTCGTTTTACAGAGTCTTCCAGGCCTAGTGCAGTCTTCATTCTTTCAAGTATCATTCATGTCATTATTAGCTTTGTTAATCGGGTTTCTGATATCATATTAAGAGTGCATATACTACTTATTCATTCAGCCATACTGCGTTCGCTTATTAATTTTTCCCATTCATCTGCTGGGAATCATATGTTCATTTGTACTATCAAAGACAAAACTCGTGTCGTGAAAACTGGTGAAAATATATGGTAGAGAGCTAACCATACTGGGTATAAACGTTACTGTGGTGGGGTTTTCATTATGTTTCACAAGTTATATTAAATAATTGGACAAGACAGCTACACGAGTTTTGTGGTTGATAGTACTTACGTTATTGGTTCATTGTTCGAGGACACCGGAGATTAAATTATAGGAACTTTATTTCGTGAGTTTGGTATAGTGGCAGATTGTTACTTGTTAATACAAACAATGAACAAACATGGTTTACTCGAGTCTTGTTCAGTATACCCTTTCCCTCACTGCTGACTGAGGTGTAATCATGTATGTACTGCATGTGGTTCTCGTAAGTGTATCGACTCGTAGTGCAAAAAGTTTGTAAACACATGGAGACAAAGGCTTCCATTGAGTACCATAAGTTTTGTACACTCGCCAGCACTGTCGCGTGGACAGGTGCTCACACATATTCAGATATGTAGCACCACTGTGATTATTAAGCTCCAAACAATTCACGTGTGTGAGATGAAGTATCCTCGATACACTAGCACATGAAGTGAACTTTGTTCTTTAAGCAACTGAATTACTTAAACATGTGAGCCCCTGTACCAAGCGGCAGTGCTGGCGACTTTACGTGCTCTCATAGTTACGTCAGTATCAGAAACCTATCAGTATTTTCTGATCTTTGGTATATGTGACTAATAATATCGGATTACATTAACACGAATGTGTATTTTTGTATACTTACAATAAAAAAACAATGTTTCTGCACCCGTTCAGCCCGATACATTATGCTACAACACATGAGTCATTCTAAACAACTTATTATTCACACCACAGTCCATGCATTCTCTGGACCCTGATTCACACCGTCTGTAACAGTGGTCGTTGTGAAGAGTATCGGAGCATGGGTGCAGAATGATTTTGAGAGCCTGTACAGTAACACGAATTCATATATGTTTTCTGCTTGATTTTATTCATTTTATCTCTCACATGTCCTGAGTCCTATAATGCTGGTTAAATTTTGCTGTTCAGTTTCCTGCAACGGAACTTTCACTGGACTGTACAAGGGAAATCTAACCTCATTCCAGATTAGTAATGAAATCAAAGTCACAAACACAATTTTACAGAACTAGAAAGGAGAACCAAGACATACATACATGTATTAATGGAGTATAAGAAACCTCGGGTACCTTAATACATAAACATACAATCCCTCACCACACACACCAAACACACTCACACTTCTCCTCATGCGCATCTGTACACACATTCACACACACACACATACATCATTCTGTATACAATTACTGTACATTTACATCTCCTAAATTATCATTATTAAGTCGATAGGCGTTAAACCCAAACAACCAATAATACAATCCTTAAATTCTGTTGACGCTAGTGTTATTTTTTTTATACAATAGGTATGGTTGGGGAACAGCTGCTCAACAACACAACGTCACAACAACATTAGTTTATAATTATAATACTGATAGAAGGTGTTGTTTGTATGGTTGACGAGCCAGAGAAGAAAAGTTAGATCTATCTGTGTGGGGAGGTATTTTTTTTTTTGTCTCCAACCATAACCACATTGATGCCGCCTCATGAAGCCATCCATACTGAATGCTAGTCCATCTCGAATGCGTCGTTGTCCCATACATAGTCACCCCCAATCTCAAAACTAGCGACGTTGCCTCTCCGGTACTGTGAAAAGAAAAGTACTATTAGTATAATGTTATAATCATCTCTATTAAAATTAAGGGGAAAAAAAACTTAAGGGGGTAGTACAGTGTTGGTAAATGTGGAATAACTGATTCACCCAAACTATTCCAAGCAACAGGCTACCATTATATATGCTCGTTACGTCCTGTTTCCTGGCATACTATGGAGGAATCAAGGCACTCCAATATATCAAATGTGTACTATCCACTTAATTAAAGGGAGATTCTCTTGTCGGTGAATTAGAGGGATACTGATTCCTCCAAAGTATGCCAGGAAACAGACGACCTTAATGTTACTAATAGGGGATATCTTTCGTGGCATTATTTGGAGGAATCAGAAACCTTCCAATTCACCAACAAGAGAATTTCCCCTTCACTGAAAATTGGAAGATACTAAATATATTATTATATGTTATGAACACCTACCTATATTTAATTTAGGGAAGAACCTCTTGATGGTAAATTGGAAGGCCACTGAATTGTCCAAACTATGCCACGAGACAAATTCTTAATAAGTAACATTGATGTGATTAGTTTCCTGGGATAGTTTGGGGGAATCATTATCCCTCCAGCAGTTTACCAAAAAGAGGTTCTCCCCTTATGAGAAATTATGCATTCTGGTTGTAATTGCTAAGAGAACTGAATGAGTTAATGAATTTTACAACATAAATACTAACTATCTATACTAACTACTAACAGATCCCAGTCATTCAACACTAACCATAATAATTGACATTAAGTGTATCGTCTATTCCTTATAACAGATGATGTAAAATTAATGGGTTGATTGATTTATTGATATTAGGCGCCGTAAGAAATTAATGGAGTTACGAGATATGATATGATAGAACATTTTTGACCACTTGTGCTTGCTTCGATGTTGTTGATGAATAACTAATTAAGCTAACACTACAAATGGTTCACACTGAATAGATTGCAACCAAATTTCAAACCACAGTATCAATTTGATCGTTTATACGTATAGGCTACTCTATGTAAGAACTTGCCTCACTTGGTTTGTGGACAATTATGCTAACATTAACAATTACGCTAACATTAACAATTATGCTAACATTAACAATTATGCTAACATTAACAATTATGCTAACATTAACAATTATGCTAACATTAACAATTATGCTAACATTAACAATTATGCTAACATTAACAATTATGCTAACATTAACAATTATGCTAACATTAACAATTATGCTAACATTAACAATTATGCTAACATTAACAATTATGCTAACATTAACAATTATGCTAACATTAACAATTATGCTAACATTAACAATTATGCTAACATTAACAATTATGCTAACATTAACAATTATGCTAACATTAACAATTATGCTAACATTAACAATTACGCTAACATTAACAATTACGCTAACATTAACAATTTATTTTTTGCATATTGGGTGTCATCAATTTTGCCTTTTTATTTCCCTGCTAACTTTCTCATACACAAATGACTTTCATGTTTATTTTCGACACAATATAAGATAGACTATGTTTCCAAGTTTCACAGATTACGACATAGAAATAGACCCTAAAATCAAGTCAGTCTGCATGTGTCCTGGGAAACGGAGATCTCAGATAATTATTATAGTTCTATAGGTCGGTGGTCATCTGGAAGTAAGGAGCCAATTTTCATTATGATTACACTTTATTATTATTATTATTATTATTATTATTATTTTAGGTAATTACTTGTATTGTGAGGTAATATCTAAGTTTTTCAGGTCTACAATTATCATCTTACTAACTTTCTGTAATAAAAACAATCTTTACCCTTGTCGTCCAAACAGCACAGTAACTTGGAGTAGGCTATAGGCAAATCTCACTCAATTCCCCACCACCTCGTATGAAAATATTCGTAATAGAGGCTCGTCTTTAGTGCATGGAAAGGGAAGTTATTATTATTCCTATGAGACCGATTATCCTAATAGTTATGTTGAGTTATACTGCAGACAGTCTAAGCTTACTTTTAAGGGACCCTGTATTGTAGTAAGAAAATTGGAGGTAAATGAGTCCTTCAATTATTGCCACGAAACACTACCTATATAGAAGGAGCTTGTTACGTGGCATAGTCAGAAGGAAACAGAACTCTCCAATTTTCATACACGATTACAGGGTACTTAAGGGGACATTCTCTTGTTGGTAAATTGGAGGGGTGCAAATATCACCAAACTATCCCAGAAAACAAATCACCTCATAATATTACTTATAGAGAATCTGTTTCGTGACATACTTTGGAGGATTCAGTAGCTCTGCAATTACCAAAAAGAAATTTTCCCTTTAATAAAAAAAAAAAAAGTTTGTTGCCTCTCCAACTGAGTGACCAAACGTATTTTTCTTACACATATTGAATTCTTACACACAACCTAACCTTTTGAAGATGGATGATATTGTTCTCACACACATAGGATGATGTTGGTTTATAACATTCTGTATATATTAATCAGATTCATTTCCTTTATTCCTCCTGAACATTAATCAAAACGATGATCGATCTCTCTCGTTGCATCCTGTAGAAATACTAAGGGGGAAGTACTGTGTATATAAATCTGGAACAACTGATTCCTTTCAACTATTTCCAGCAACAGTCCACCATCATATCTTTCTTGATCAATTAATAATAAACCTGGTCCTATTTACTGACATACTCTGGAGGAATCACGACGCTCTAATGAACCAAAATATATTAATACTATTCCCTTAATTATTAAAGAATGCGAAGGACGAGTGATATTGGTCAGTGGTCTTCCTTTACTTACATTCGAAACTTGCGACAATCCCATAGTCTGGACGAATCTGTGTGGGGAAGAGTTGGTGTTTGTTTTACCACTCATCAGTCTACAGTAGGTTAATTAGTCATAAACCACAGAGTTAGTTTATTTATATCAGTTATATAGACCATTAACTTAAGAGGTAATTTATTTGTTATTGTGGAATTGGAGGCTACCTACTTTACCAAAAACGATGCCAGAAAACAGAGCACTTTTATACACGAGTAAAATTCAGCCACTTCCACACAAGAGGCAAACAGATGGCGGGCACGGCCAACTGTGTGGAATACTCTTGCTTTTTTCCACTGTTACCAGATCAAACAGTCCCCGCCACCCACCCACAAAATTGGTAACAGTGTCTGCCCGCAGTCTTTTTGCCTCTCGTGTGGAAGTGGCTTAATAAAGGGGATAGTTAGTATATTTTTGAAAGATTGGAGCTCCTTGATTCTTCCAAAGTATGCCAGGAAACAGGCCCAAATGAAGAAAAATAATGGTATCCTGTTGCCTGGAATAGTTTGGAGGAATCATTTGCTCCAGATTTACCACCCAAAACAAATTTAAGTGCTATATACTCCCTTAAGTGATATATTATTGTAGCATAGTTTTGTAGGCTACGTAGACTGCAATTTGCCCTCAAGAGATGACCCCCTATGTTAAATAAACATTACTCAAGTAAGTTATGTAAGTAAATTGCCGTTCAACGACTGTCAATATTCTAATTATCTTGGCTACCGAAAAAACAAAAGCACTAATGTATTTTCAAACTCAATTCAGATTATTTATATTATATAATTCATCCGTATTAGCTCTTAAAAGGATAAACATTTAAGTCACACTGATCATAACAAACAACACCCATAATAATCAACCATCATGAAGGAATACTGCTGGATTGCAAACATAAACATTCTGGACAACATTAATTATATAAGGGGCTGTCGGAAATTAGGAGCTTCTGCTGAATCCTCCAACTATGCCAGGAAACAGAATCCCTCCCTATAAGACTGCAAATTAAGATGTGTTTTATGACAGAGTTTGGAGGGCTACATGTGCTCTAATTTGTCCACACCAACTAGGCTACTCCCCTTAAATTTTACGGTCCACGGCATCAACTCCAACACAGAGAGGAAAAGATCGGAATATTTACAACTTGGAAGACCACAGTTAAGTTTTGTGTTGGTAAATCTAGAGTAACCGAATCTTCCAAACTATTCCAAGCAACAGAACACTATTATTTTTGCTCTTCTGGTCCTGTTTCTTGGCATACTTTGGAGGAATCATGGCACTCCAATGTACCAAAAAAGAATTACCACAGTTAATGATCTCGTGTACATGATTATTGTTGTTTTTTATTCGTTGTTATTCTTCCCATACAGCTCATTGTTAAACATCATTCACATATACCCCACAAGTCTCAATTAAGTCTATTCTAGTGAAAATCCCGTTACATTAAACATGAATTTGTTACTTGCACGTGCTTTCCCATCCATTTTTTTAGCTTCTTAGTGACAGGACTAGAAACCAAGACCAATTACTATGTAAATATGTACAACTAACTTAAAGAAATAATTATACAGTATGTTGTGATCTCCTGTACAGCACTGGAATAAACTCCAAACAGATATTCCAGGTCTCGTAAACAGAAGGAAGGGTACCGTTGTTGTATTTCTCACAATTAAGATCAGCGTGAATATTTACATTGCGTGCTTAAAATTATTACATCCAACTGCAGTGCCCTGATGTTTGGAAATAATAATAACAAAACACACCATCTAAGCAATACCGAGTTTGGTAGTTTCTTATACACTCTCTAAAACATTATTCCTTAGTTTGGAGGAATCATTTGTTCCAGATTTACCACCCAAAACTATATACCCCCTTAATATCACCTCAGTTAATTTACGGGGAAAGTTTGGTGTTGGTAAATCTGGAGCAACTGAATCCTCTGAACTATTCCAAGCAACAGAACGCCATTATTTTTACTCTTCTGGTGCTGTTTCCTAGCATACTTTGGAGGAATCAAGGCACTCCACTGTACCAAAAAAGAATTACCATGCACCTTAATTAAGGGGCTATTCTCTTGTTGGTGAATTGGAAGGTCACTGATTCCTCCAAACTATGCCACGAATCTGATCCCCTAATATAGTACATTGAGGGCGGCTGTTTTCTGGCATATTTTGGAGAAATCACAGACTTTTCAATTCATCAACAAGAGAAACTCCCCTTGAAAAACACACGAGGCGACGCGTCATGTGGTGTCGAGTGGAGAGAACATAATTACACAGCTGTGAACAATACTTCCTTTCCACCTGGTTGTTACATTAATGGAAGGCTAACTCTCTCCTTGCCCGTTCCAGTAGTTAGGGATAGATACTCATCATTGCACTCAGACCTCGTGGCAAGGAATACAGCCGTAGCTACTGTACTCTCAGTGGGCTACGTGGTACGGTTCTGCATGTAATAAATGTCTCTAACTTGATACAAAGCATTTCTACTATAATTATCCTTTCGACTCCGACGATATTAAACCTCCACAATGCAATGATTCTACACAATGTTTCAACCTGATGTTTCCCTGTGTGTATTCTCGTTTAAGTCTTTCTGGTATGTACTGCAATACTGGTTCAATAGACTGTAAAGCATTTATATACAAAACAGTGCACACATCCAACAAGAACAAAACAGTAGACAGTAAATGCAAGGAGATCCTAAACCTAAAGAAATAAGAACACACACACACACACACACATGGTGATCTTTGACGTATAAAAACCTTCTCCCATAAACCACCTTGGTGATCGATAAGTAATAGTAACAAAAACACGATAACATTTGGACATGATAACATCAATATGTGTTCCCAGTCACTACACACACAACGACAAAATACTTGGACTGTAAAAAGAGATGATAAGAGTTATTGTTCAGTATTTACCGCATCTCTAACAATACCTGACCACGATATCTTATCATCATCAAACGGACAAAGTGGAAATGTCGATAACAGTAATCAGCGATGGTGGATTACGGAGTGTACAGTTGCCTATAAAAGTTTAGTCCTACTCCTGACCTTCATTTATTTTTAGCATTTTGCATTAAAGGTTAAAGGTCCGCCAATGAGTGGTAGTCAATGGGACAGAGTGTAGCACACACTGTGTGTATGAAACACAACTATAGCACACATCACAAGGATGATGCGTGACCCAGAGACCTCTCCACCCACGTGAGACCCGAGTCAGCCTCGGCTATGGCTGCGTAAGCAGGAAGACCTCAGACAGCTGACTCAAACCCCCCACCCCTTGCTCACAGGGGTGGTAACCTCTGGCATCAGTGAAAGATTTTTATCGTGTCCCGAGCAAGGATCGAAAGAATATGTATGTGTGGCTTAATAAAAATACTATATTTCCATGAGTATCGGACCACGCGGTTTTTCCGTTGTTCTGTGACATTTTCTGAAGCTAAAGATTATTATTAGTCCGTGTTTTATTTATTGGTAAGAAGTCACAGTTATCATAATGTAAGGAATGAGATGCCTCGGTGTAAAAAGAACCAATAAAAGATAAACTTCTCCATCTACGAAAAATCACCCATATCTTCAGAACACTATTAATTTTCACAGAATGCTGCACTCTTACATCTACTAAAGTATATACAAATCAGTGGAATATACAGTAGTGTTCATATGGACTTTAAATTCAATCAAATCAATGAATTCCTTGAGCACTCATATCAGGGGATGTACAGTACTATCAAAGACAAAACTCGTGTCGTGAAAATTGGTGAAAATATATGGTACAGGGCTAACAAAACAGGACACGAATATTACTGTGGTGAGGCTTTCATTAAGTTTCACGAGTTATATCAAATCATCGGACAAGACTGCGACACGACTTTTGTCACTGATAGTAGCCTACTGTATATAGGATTATAGGGTCTCTATGTATGCAAGCCACCCAAACATTTCTTGGGCCAACTCTTCCAAACCATCCCAACATTTCTCTCATCATGCTTCTCTACTCAGCCATGTTTCTTTAGGTCTATACTTCATTCATTATAATTATACAGGTCATTTGAGCACTCCAAAACCTGCTGACTCCACTTCCTCTCCCGCCAGCCAGCCCACACCCTCCCCCTCCTACCCCAACTCCCCGTATTTGAATATTTTTTTTATTATTGTTGAAATTGACAACAATACCTTGTCATACTACGTAATTAACGCAATAAACATGTAAACAGAAATGTTGCCAGTAATGGGTACTACACTACTAAGGGGTTATGTTGTGGACCAAGTGAGAATTATCAATATTTCTTTAAATTGTACCACAAAAAACACCACCTAAATAAATCAAAGTTTGTTTCTTGACACAAGTTGGAGGAAGCCCTAGCCTCGATTTAACAACTTCTTCATATCCCCTAAAAAAATAATAATTGGTATACGACATGCTGTAAAATACGTTACTCCAGAAAAAAAGAAAAGAAAAATAAAGCCAGCTTCTTTACCTACCTGACTTAATAAGAATGGTCGCCACCCACACAGACAATTATTTAAGCTATGTACAAAATATACAAATACTTTCTGTAAAAAACTACTGACGTACTGTATACCAGTTAAAGAGGAGACTTTATTGACGCCATTTCACTTTTTGCTTTTTTTTTTCAATAATTATAAATGCATAACGCCTCACAAAAACAAAACTGAGAGCAGCAATTCAACTAGACAGTGTTTTGTACCTGGCTGTGCATTGTAGCTATTTGGTGGGTTCGCTTGCCGGTATCATATCCAATTTTACTGTTATCTATGAGTGAATATATAAAATTATTCAATCTTATTCCCTTCAAGTAATAGTGGAACGTCGTACATAAAGACTCCTCTTCGTTTGGTTTTATTATTTTTGCATTTACAGACTATACATTATCTCTCATCCCGTCCATACTACTTTCATTCATATACAGTAGCTAACTCCCTTTCGACTCCAGCTTCCGTATAACATTGCATGGCATATTACACAAATTTGGAATTACTCCGACACACCTGTCAGCTTTCTCCCTACCCTACTACACACCAGTTATTTCCACCAGCTACACACCTGTCATTTCTCCATACCAGCAACCTTCCATCCCTCTCTCTCTCTCTCTCTCTCTCTCTCTCTCTCTCTCTCACTCACAAAACTTGCCACCTCCTCCCCAGCTTACCATATATGTGATGGTGGCTCCTACAGGTATGGCCATCAACAGTACCAAGGCGTACCAACACACGGAGGTAAGGGCCACGATGAAGAAATAGGAATAAGACTCACCAACGAATGTACTCCAGTCAAACCCACCAGGATTCTGCAGAAGAGAACGTGGATACATTAGGCTTCTTTCACATGGATAGAGAGCGAGAACCGTACACCATGATAACAATAACAGCGTGTAATAATTATAATCGTAGACGTGAGCCCCTTCCCCACTTACCATTATGGTCTTGTCTATCATGGTGTAGTAGTCGTATATACAGTAAGCGTTATATGACATGATGCCCAGACCCCACACCACCCAGATCCAAATGAGGGGAAGATTCAGCTGCAGAGAGAAAGGAAAATTTAGTACAGCATTGTATATTATTATTATTATTATTATCAGTAGTAGTAGTAGTAGTAGTAGTAGTATAAATTTCTACAATACAGTGTAGTGTGTGTGTGTGTGTGTGTGTGTGTAAGTAATTCGTATCGTGATAGCTTCGTGAAGATTCAAACTTCTATTTGTGTTGGCTGTGAGTGGTTCATTGAGTCTGACCCTAGTGAAGGTTTCATAACATTGCTCACCACCAAACTCTCCATATATTTAGATGACTTCCATTCGAAATTTTCAACAGCTCATTGAGTATAAGATGCACTGCTGGATATTGAACACAATTACCCTCGTCTATCCCTCTACACATTATCACTGCTCCTCAATCATTGTGTTTGATTTATGTTTAGTAAAGTTTAGAAGGCTATGGCTAAAAAGTAAAATTCTATTCGATCAGAAACGAAATGTTGTTCAACCGGGCACTGATGTACGAAAAATTAAAAACAATGATGATAATCCTAAATTCGGTAAGGTCACGTCACGTCACGGACTGTACACCCACGGACTTAAAGATTATATTTCCGGGTTATATAAGAAATTATGTGATTTTCTTATGAAGAGAACTTAGGTCTTAGAGTATGAATGACGAAATAAAAACCTTAATTATGGTTATCTCTATACATAAAAGTATATTATGTTTTAAGATATTAACCTATTTATCCCATTGAAAATTAGGTGGGAAAAGTAGTTGTCCTACTTCCTTTTCTACTTATCTCTACAATATCTGATATATTATGAAGTAGCCAATCCTGACACGCAAGGCTACTTTTTTCTATAAGCGTCGAATTAACACTCCAAGTAACCTGTCGCCTTCAACGGGATTTTTGTTGCTGTTCTTTTCCTCTACACGAATTGTTTGGGATTAATTTCTATGCACTGATATACTCCTCTCATACCTAGTGTCTATTGTAGAAGGCTCATAAACTACATCTTGGGAGTTCCTTTTGTCTTCATTATAAAAATCCACTTCCACTTTTCTTATAAACAGTGAGTTACCTCGTTACACCTTCACCATAATGATCCTTTGTCTCATTGATCTGTATTATGATATTCAAGGCAGATACTACAAGTCCATAATCTACATGGAATGGCAGCGACTGTAGCCTTCCTTATGATACATTTTGTAGTAACAGCACGTGACCTGGGTGGTTGGAAATCCATTATGAGCTACATCATTCAGAATCAGTTATCTCATTCATGATGTGAGATTAATTAACTGAATATGTGGGTACGGGAACAGCACCAAAAGACATATATAATTGTTTTCCTGCGCTTTACTGTACTTTATGTGGCTGCCGATATAGCCTAACCAAAAAATATTAACTCGAGTGGTTATAATTTCGTTTCTTCAGTTTCCTCAGGTACTTTTGTCCTGTCTCAGGGTGGGTAGGAGGAGAGAGGACATGGCTGGTTCTAGATCTGGCAAATATAAAGGGAGTCACGGCAAGGAAAAAGGACAGAGTGACGTTTCTGTTTCTCTCCCAGTTTTCCCCAAGCCTCTATCAAGCATGTGTGAGTTCGGTATGTAATAAACTATGCTAAGCTGTATCCATTCTATTCAACTTCCCACTCACAGTTGAGAGGGATACACGATAATACCAATATTGTACTGAACAGACGGCAGGCCACGAATTACTTACTTTTTTTGCCTTTCCCTTGCACAGACTTATTTCCCTGCCACCTCCCCTGTATGGATGGTCCCTTGGTTTTCTTGAGCATATAAGACTGCCAGGGCCGGTATTCACAAAACATCTTAGAGTTTCGACTTGTTCGTATGTTTGTATTACTGACCTCCCCGGCATACAGTTTCAGGCTCATTTCGAAGCAGTGAATGATTTTGTTATTCGATTTGTATGAGCTGTTGTTATGTTTTCGAAGCAGTGTCGGGTACCAGTCCTCGCCATGAATGAATGAATACTTACGAATACAATTTTAAGTTATGAGTGAACTTTGCTTTTGTGAATACGGGTCCTGATTCACCTTAGCCCTGTCGTGGTATCAATGTAGCCTATACAAACAATGTTGTGAAGCTACCGGCCTATGGGTAATTATTCATATTTTCCTTATGCTGCGTGAATTAGTGATTGAATTGAGAACTTTGTATTTCTGATCGAATGGGATTATTGTCCTCTTGCCATAGTCTTGTTAAGTTTACTCAATACAAATCAAAGGCAATGTCTGAAAGCGGCTAAAATGTGCAGATAGATAGATGAGAATACAATAATAATTCTGAGGCATGTAACCGTTATAAACTATTATTTCGTTGTTGGAGATGATACTATTACATCATCAGTCTAACAGCAGGTATTCCAATGTGTGGTAAGTCGGGTACAAATATTTCAATGTTTTTCGTGTCGTTGTGAAGGTTTAACAAAATGTTTCAAGTATATTAGGCACCGATACTATTTCATTTTGTAGTTATGTTTATGGATGTATTTTTGCATATGCGTTTATACCTGAAGGTCTGTGTATTGTCTGTGAACAAGTATACATGTGTTAGTTTTGCGGATAATATATATGTGATTGTATGTGATAGCATCTGCATGTGTATTTTGTGTATATGCGTTTGTTTTTATACAGTATATCGCTATACTGTATATGAGTAATAAGTTATAAGCGTTTGGGTATGAGTCTACATGTGTGTGGTAAACTGCATGGTTGTGTATGGATATATGTATGTATGTATGTCAAGGTACACTTACAAAGACGAAGCCAACGATGAAACAAACGGACACAAAGGAGCCGACGATGCCTTCACCCAGCCCGACGTATGACCTCACCTGTAGCTCTGTGGGAGGAGATGAAGGGTGAGTATATAGACTTTTGGTACAATAGAGCTCCTTGATTAATTCACGAAGTATGCAAGGAAACACTGAATTAACTTTTATTACATTGGAGTGCCATGATTCCTCCAAAGTATGCCAGGAAACAGGACCAGATGGACAAAAATAATGGTGGCCTGTTGCTTGGAATAGTTTGGAGGAATGAGCTGCTCTAGATTTAATTAACAACGCTGAACAACTCCTCTTAAGGGCCTCAAACCTCACTGAGACTCATCTCAACACCCTACAGACCATACAAAACAGAGCCCTAAGAATAATCACAGGCTGCACAGCTACCACACCTACAGATCACTTACACCACGAAACCAAAATCCTCAAGATTAAGGACCACCTTGACATGAGAGGCACACAAACATTTGCCGCAGCCTCCAGAAATCTACACCACCCACTACACTACATGGTAAAACACCCAGAGATGCCAAGAAACATCAAAACAACCCCCAGTACACGATACCACACACAAATACTATCATCTCTTAAAGTTGCAGGGTTTCAGTTCTGGCACTATCTCTGATGAGATACTCTCCCGAACGTCAGCCAGGCAAGCCCAACTCCCCACCATGGTGCCCAGCCATGGCAGTAACCCCCCAGTAAACAGTTTTAAACTCTCGGACCTGGGCGAGGCTCGATCTGCCGACCTCACGGATGCGAGGCCAACGCGTTACCACTGTACTAGCCAGGGGCTAGTACCCACCCCAAGTGCCCACCCCAAACCAGCCTCAAAAAACACATCCACACTCAAATCACCCACCATTCCATCAAAAAACTTAAAAACAACACCCTGCTGCATGCACGACCCCCTGACATCCACCCATCAGAATCCTCCCTACCCCGCGAAGACAGAGTTCACCTGGCCAGGTTGAGAAGCGGCCACCATCCGGCTCTTCTAACATATCAAAAGAAACTAGAAAGAGCCATCACAGAGACCTGCCCAGGATGCAACACAGCACCCCATTCTATTAAACACATCATGGAAGACTGCAACGCACACAACGACACTCGCCAACAACAAAAGATACACTCACTGAGGGCACTGTGGGAAAGCCCGGTTCAAGCCATAGCCTTCCTCAAGAACTCGGGGCTGTTCGGCCAGACAGCTTGAGGAACTTCAACAACAACAACAACTCCTCTTAAGGAAAGTAACTGTTGTGGGCAAATTGGAGCACATGTAGCCCTCCGAACTCTATCATAAAACACGTCTCTACAGTCTTATGTGGAGGGAATAGGGGACAGGCTTTCTACCCTCCCCAAGCCTGTTCCCCTATTCCCGCGCCCCCAAGCCTGTCCCCTACTCTCGCACCCCCTTAAAACGTCTATCAATAAAATCAAAATACTCCTTCTCACAAAACTAAAGTCTCTCCTTCTATTCATCCGGTGTTAATTAAGAAGTTTTTATACACACTGAACCAATAGTCACAAACCATTAATTAATTGAGCTTTCAGTAAATAAGTAAGGGGGAAGTACAATGTTGGCATCTCTGGAGAAATTGATCCTTCCAAACTATTCTAAGCAACAGAACACCATTATTTTTCTTCATCTGGTCCTGTTTCCTGGCATACTTTTTTGCAGGAATCATGGCACTCCAATGTAACAGAAGTGAATTACCCCCTTAAGGGTCTCTGTAAATAACTGTTGTCCACTGGGCCTTATTTATATAGAGTCTCTGTATGGTATCGTACCTATTTATATTTCTCTGTACTTATCTGTTGCATATCAGAGCAAATTATAAAGTCCCTGAAAAAGATAAATAAAGTTAATTCTCCTTGCCAAATAGATGAATAATTATCTCAGTCAACAAAACGTCAGGCCATCTTTTTACTGGATCCATTTCAAGTCTCGTCTAGTTATTTACATATCTACTAAATTGGTTAATTCTTGACTTTACCTCTTTGTAAACATCATTTTTTACATCTTTGTGTATGTAAGATGAATTAATAGTTCTCAGGCTTGCTAAGTAGTGAATATATTAGTTTCATTTCTGATATTCCTTGGTCCCATCCGTGTCTTACCTTCATATTGACACACATCAGACTCATTCTTGAAGGAAGTGCACACGTTGTCAATCTCGTATACCTTCCACGCGTAGAACCCTTCCGTCCCCACACTTGCCAGCTGTAAGAGCACACTGCGTCAGTAGGTGGGAAATACACGTGTAGACAAGGAAGGTGATGGTTATGGTGGTGTGTAAAATGTTTATGTTGATGATAATGATAGACAAAAATCAGAGAAACACTTGTGAACAAAGGATATAGTAACTGATAAGATGTAACACGTGGAGACAATACAGAAAACGCGTGAGGGATGATAGCCTACTCTCTCATTCTGTTGTGGATGAAATGGAGAGCCAGTAATTCATTTCACCATTATTATTTTGGGAACGAACAGGGAATCTACTCTGAATGAAAAATAGCTTGAGAAAATCAGTAGCATATCATTTCGCCAACAACAGATTACATCCTTAATCATTATCGTATTAATTATTAGCAAGTGTTCTGGTTTCATTCAGCCTAACATAGCATTATAATAATAATAATAATAATAAGGTTTGGCTCCCCTGCGGACTCAAACTATTCCCATTAAATATATTTCATTTTTCCTTTCTTTCTTATTGCATCCTCTGTGATTGTTGTTCCTTATTTGCATCTCTTTCTTTCTCGTATTAATGTCTGCCAGGATGAATCTAGTCTTTTTTCTTCTTTTTCATTTACTTCAAGATGCTCAAACTCATCCATTACGTTGTGCACATACATATCATACTTAGAAGTGACATTCATTCCTTTATCTTCCCTAATTACTGACTATGCGAGGGAAGAAAGCCGGAAGAATGTGTGTTCAGCTGGTATAACCATGTGTAAACCTCCACGCTGCAATATTGACAAGATATACTCGTATACCGGTAGTAATTCAATATAAAAGCTATATGAAAGTAACGTTTTTCAAGTAATAATTAAGTATGTGTATGTAGTTCAAGTTCAGGAGGTTAACAGGTGGAGTAATCACACAGTTAGTGCTGTGGGATTTAGTTAAGGTTAACTGTGTTTTGTGTATTTGTTTGGGTGATGCAATAAGGTACTCACTCATCTGATTGGTTTGGGTCCAGGACATATTAGCTGACCCAGAATGTGCTTGGGTTTTGAGGGACACCTACTGTATGTATGAATAAATGATTATGATTAGGCCTACTTATGGTGAACTTCTCATATACAGTACTGTGTTGGTCAACGAAAAGTGAACTGAGAAAAATACAACGAATCTGTGACTATGTGTGTGTGTGTGTGTGTGTGTGTTTTGTACAGTCACGGGTGAAGTTTCGCAGACATTCCCTGATAGCATTATGCTCTTGATTCTAGTGTTTCTTCATTCATGGTCAAGAAGGATATACAGTACAGTACAAAGGTAGGAAACCCAATGAGAACGACAATTTTTAGACCACATGCAAAACTGAAAAATGAGTGTCGGTCGGCAACCTTTCCTCGTGACTGCAGATGCGTTAGCGCGTATCTCTGTTTGTGCAGCATGTGTGTGTGTGGGTGTGTGCGTTGAGGAGTGAAGATTTTTAATCAACTGCCTTCCCAGTAGTCAGTCTGGTACACCTGCCATCACACACACCACCATCAGCACACCTCTCGGGCCAAGTCAGGGAGTTTACGATGCATGATTATAAGAATTGTTAGCAAAACATTGGAAACACAACAAATTATTTTTGTAAACGGATATGAGTGGGTTGAAATACCTCCTATTGCACAAGGCGCTAAACAAAAAGAAACTATACGAAACCAAGTGAAATACTGTTCTTGACACGACGTTATTAACAGGCGATGCAGCTGTACAATTAAAACTCTCTCTCTCTCTCTCTCTCTCTCTCTCTCTCTGTACTTGTTTTCCTTTCCTTTCCTCTCTGTTTCGCTCCAATCCTTCCCGTCCTCTCTAACCCCTCTCCCTCTCTCACTTCTACCACCACAACTGTCACTCGTCTCAGGGCCAAATAAATGTTAATTGAAAGGATAATGAAAAATAGTAAAATGTGTGAAAACATTTAAAAGTCCAAAGATATAAAAAAAAGTAAACCTTGTTGTGTCTTTCACGTCATTGGTCTGCTGCAACACACTAACTACACCAATTGTCTTATTAAGGGGGGGTTACAGTTTTGGCCTTTTGGGAGATAATGATTCCTACAAACTATTCCCAGCAACAGGCCACCATTATTTTTGTTATTCTGCATGCTCCTGTTTCCTGGCATAATTTGGAGGGATCAAGGCACTCCAATGTACCAAAAGTATACTATCCCCTTAATCTTGTACTATACTTGCCTCATTTCATTGTTGGCAATTTATTAACGAGAGAACGAACCAGGTTAGCTCTTCGCCTCTTCACCCATTCATCCAATACTTTTTTTCTTTTTCTCTTCACCCATTCATTTATTACTTAATTTTTTTCTCGATTCTTCCCCCATTCATTCATTTCTATTTTTTTTCTTTTTCTTTTTCTCCTCTTCTCATATTCATTCATTATTTCGTTTTTTTCTCGACTTTTCACCCATTCATTCATTACATGTTTTCTTTTTCTCCTCTTCACCCATTCATTCATAACTTCATTTTTTTCTCGACTTTTCCCCCATTCATTCATTTCTATTTTTTTTCTTTCTCTCCTTCATTCATTGCTATTTTTTCTTTTTCTCATTTTCACCCATTCATCCAATACTTTTTTTTCTTTTTCCCCTCTTCACCCATTCATTTATTACATTTTTTCTTTCTCTCCTCTTCGTTCATTACTTCATTTTTTCTCGACTTTTCCCTCATTCATTCATTTCTATTTTTTTTCTTTCTCTCCTTCATTCATTGCTATTTTTTCTTTTTCTCATTTTCACTCATTCATTCATAACTTGATTTTTTTCTCGACTGTTTCCCCATTCATTCATTACTATTTTTCTTTCTCCTCTTTTCCTATTCATTTATTACTTTGTTTTTTTCTCGAGTCTTTCCCCATTCATTCATTGCTAATTTTTTTTCTATCTCCTCTTCTCATATTCATTCACTACTTTTTATTCTCTTTCGATTCTTCTCCCATTCATTTGTTATTATTTTTCTTTGATGCCTTAACATCATAATAATGTAATATTATGGTACACTCCCTAGATTTAAACACATTCCCGGCAGACCCTTTAAAGTGATATAACTCGGAAACTATTGAGAATTGCCAAACTGGTCATATAATAATTTACATTCAATTATGTCCCAGGAATACACCCCCTGATTTTCGGTACACACTTCTGAGACACCCTGTATATTTACCACCAATCAAGACTTGTTCTATATTAATGCACTCCTTATTTCTATTTACACTTTAATAAATTGCACTGTCCAATTCCAAAGGTTTTCATTTAAGGCTTTCAAGTACTATTTACAGCCACAATCAAATAACAACCGACACCTTCCTTCCATCATGCAAATAAATCAGTATCATATCAAGCTATAATCTTACAACACCTTACGTCAACTCAACCCCCTCAATTATTATTATTATGAGGTGCTGCAAAATCATACACGTATTGATCTTTATTACCAAAATATTTACTACGATGGAAGGAAAGTGTCGGTGGATATTTGATTGTGGCTGTACCTTTTCTTCTCCTTCTTCTTTTTCAGATCTATTCTAATATCAAGATTGCCTGTTTTAATAAGCTGTTATCGTCTCTGTCTTCTTCATCATCTTCACTTTCCCCCTCTTGCCTCTCTCCACTTTCCCTTTCCCCTGATCTGTGTTCTGTATATTGTTCATAATGTCTTGGCTGAGGTTGAAGATGAATTTGACGGTGTGTGTGTGTGTGTGTGCCGAGGAATAATGCATCACTCACCGGCAGCTGACATCAGACCATAATTATAAACACGTCTTGTCTGGATTCTGGTATAATATATACATGTGCACTGTAGAAAATTCCACGTATCCCTGTTTGAATTTATACTCTGCGAAATCTATTTAGCTTTCATTACATCTACCAAAGAGTTAAGAAATGAGAGATGAAAGCCCCGATGAATTCACCAATGTAAGACAATGTGCACAATACAGTCAATATAAACATCATGTATAGCACCTTCTCCCATAGCCAGCACAACAACTACCTTCACCCTCCCTCGTTTCCTCTACTATAACATGTCCCCTCCTTTACTTCCATCTGCCACCCACTCCCTCCCTCCCTTCCCCCTCCCTCGTTTCCTTTACTATAACATGTCCTCTCCATTACTTCCATCTGCCACCCATGGACTCACTCCCTCCCTCTCTACCACGCACGACTGACCACAAGAGAACCACCAGAACCACCCATTCATCTGCTATACATTCACAAACATGTCATCGCTGCTGAGAAATGAATATGCATCTGGGGGCAATAATCTGTGTAGGATGTTCTGACGACTATACTGTTATACGGGAACAACAAGGAAGATCAAATAATAAACAGTACTCTGCTTCTTAAGGGGGTTTATTCGCTTTTGTTAAATTGGAGCTCCTCGATTCCTCCAAAGTATGCCAAGAAACAGGACCAGAATAGCAAAAATAATGGTGATCTGTTGCTTGGAATAGTCTGATGGAGTATTCAGTTGCTCCAGAATTATCAACACAAAACTTTTATATTGTGGGCGAGTTGAAGAGTTCCTGATGCTTTCAATTTATGCCAGGAAACAGACGAGTACCTCACCATACCATTAGGGGACCTCTGTTATCTTTAATTAAGGGGGAAGTTTTGTGTTGGTAAATCTGGAGCAACTGAATCCTCCAAACTACTCCAAGCAACAGATCACCATGCATTACTTTCGCTCTTCTGGTCCTGTTTCCTGGCATACCCTGGAGGAATGAAGGCACTCCAATGTACCAAAATAGAATTACCCCCTTAACATATGATTATCCTACAAATATTTACATAATATTAGTCTTTATCTTCACAAGTTTCGTATAGCATGTAAAAAATATCATTATAGTAGTTTGTATGTGTTATCACCGTAGCTATATATAACTCTTGGAAAATAGATATATTTGTATTGGAATAAAAGTGGAATAAAATTGGGATAAAAATCGTCTGGCGTTTGTCCAGATTAACAACAAAATATGAAGAATGATAAAAAGCTGATTGAATTACTAATCATAACTTTCCAACGACGGAGATTTATAATAATTGATGTGGTATTTGTGAACCAACAGACTGCACGTGACTATAGATATTATTGTGAGTGACTGTACTGTACAATGCTCATCATCACGTGTTGGATTCAGAACCGTAAATCTGTCAGAGAATGTCAACAGTCTTATGATGGTGACTGTACACTTTCTTTACTGGCAACATTATGGATGTGTTTGGAGACACATTGCAAACGGTAAGATGTTTGTTACATATTTATCATCAAGACAGTTGGAAACATGTTCTCAAGGTGTGTGTGTATGAGAGAGAGAGAGAGAGAGAGAGAGAGAGAGAGAGAGAGAGAGAGAGAGAGAGAGAGAGAGAGAGAGAGAGAGAGAGAGAGAGAGAGAAAAGAGTGTTTACTACAACTGGTTAGGCCACACAGACCATGTAGTATTTCTAAAGTTACTGGAAGGACCTATCTATTCCAACACGAGCAGGGGCCATTCTTCCCAAATTTATGAACAATATTTCTAAGGCTAATTAATTAAAGAGAAAGAGAGAAGACCCCGTCAGACCTGGAAAACTCTGTAGCAAAAGAAGGAAGGAAGGAGGAGGTGAAGAGCAGCGATAACAAACTCCAAGGAATTAAGAGGTAGGAAAAGATAGTTGAATAGTTGAAAGATATTAGCATAGGTTCGAAGGGGCGCCAAACTCCTTAACTAAAGTGCTGCTTACTTCACCACAAGCAAGAAATATTCCCTTGCGTTTTTTAGTTGAGTGGAATGGCAAAGAACGAGACAAAAACGGGAAAGGTTGTGAGGCAAAGCACTTACTTCCCAATGAAGAGAAATGCACAGTACTTCAGAATATGTAAACACAAGTCAGTGATTGTATTGATTGTCAGTGATTGTAAATGACAAGGAACAGAATAGATGCTAATGAATTTTTTATATATCCTGTATAACTACGTCAAATGAGACAGTGTAGGTGTATCAGACAGATGTAACAGTGTAGATGTAACAGTGTAGGTGTAACAGATAGGTGTAACAGTGTAGGTGTAACAGTGTAGATGAAACAGTGTACTGTAGGTGTAACAGACAGATGAAACAGTGTAGGTGTAACAGTGTAGATGTAACATTGTAGGTGTAACAGTGTAGATGTAACAGTGTAGATGAAACAGTGTAGGTGTAACAGACAGATGAAACAGTGTAGGTGTAACAGTGTAGATGAAACAGTGTAGGTGTAACAGTGTAGATGAAACAGTGTAGGTGTAACAGTGTAGGTGTAACAGTGTAGGTGTAACAGTGTAGGTGTAACAGTGTAGGTGTAACAGTGTAGGTGTAACAGTGTAGGTGTAACAGTGTAGATGTAACAGTGTAGGTGTAACAGTGTAGATGTAACAGTGTAGGTGTAACAGTGTAGGTGTAACAGTGTAGGTGTAACAGTGTAGATGAAACAGTGTAGGTGTAACAGTGTAGGTGTAACAGTGTAGGTGTAACAGTGTAGATGTAACAGTGTAGGTGTAACAGTGTAGGTGTAACAGTGTAGATGTAACAGTGTAGATGTAACAGTGTAGATGTAACAGTGTAGGTATAACAGTGTAGATGTAACAGTGTAGATGTAACAGTGTAGATGTAACAGTGTAGGTATAACAGTGTAGATGTAACAGTGTAGGTGTAACAGTGTAGATGAAACAGACAGATGAAACAGTGTAGGAGTAACAGTGTAGATGAAACAGTGTAGGTGTAACAGTGTAGATGAAACAGTGTAGATGTAACAGTGTATATGTAACAGTGTAGATGTAAAAGCGTAGATGTAACAGTGTAGGTGTAACAGTGTATATGTAACAGTGTAGGTGTAACAGATAGATGTAACAGTGTAGGTGTAACAGACAGATACCGCCTCAGATAACCACAATCACACTTCACTCCTCCATTGTTAATAACAGATAAAAGCCATTGACAAACTGACTGACTAAGTATCATGATATTTACTCACCCATTACTCATTACAGGACAATTAAGGCAGAAAATAATCGCCACAAACACACTTTTTCTTTTTACATTGATAAATAGCCATAATATTTTTTTTCTTTACAGTAAATTGATCGCCGAACAATTTTTCTTTTCTTTTCCATTAACAGATCGCAACACACTTTTCCTTTTTACGGCAATTGATGGACACACAGACACACACACACACACACACACACACACAATTGATGGGCACACATACACACACACACACACACACAATTGATGGGCACACACACACACACACACAATTGATGGACACACACACACACACACACACACACACACACAATTGATAGACACACACACACAATTGATGGGCACACACACACACAATTGATGGACACACACACACAATTAATGGCCACACACACACACAATTGATGCACACACACACACACAATTGATGGACACACATACACACACACACATATACACACACACACACAATTTTTCTTTACAGTAATTGATCGCCATACACATTTTTATTTTTTGCATTAATTAACAGCTCGCCACATCTTTTCTTTTTACTGCAATATATTTTCTCATTTACACAACAGTTGACGCCATTTACAATCTGTTTATTATCTCTGTCCAAGACCGGATGATTTTTTTTTTTATTTCAATCAGAAACAACAAACACACTGACTATACCATTAATTTATCCCACTGAAAAGACAAGAAAAAAAAAATATATATATAATAGGCATATATATATATTTTTTCTTCTTTTGATATTAGCAGATGTGTGGAAAGGGAGAATATGGGAAATGAGAGAGAGGAGAAATTTGGAGAAAGGAGAAAGAGAGGAGGAAGGAAGGTATTATTAGTCAGTTTGATCTTGGCTACACGCTTAATTAAGGAGGTGCGGGAATTGGGGGACAGGCTTGGGGGGGGGGTTTAGGGGGGTGCGGGGGGTTTAGGGGGGTGCGGGAGTATGGGGACAGGCTGGGGGGGGGGGTTAGGGGGGTGCGGTAATAGGGAACAGGCTTTCTACCCCCCCCCCCCCCAAGCCTGTCCCCCTATTCCCGCACCCCCCAACCCCCCCCCCACCCTAAGCCTGTCCCCTATTCCCGCACCCCCTTAATTAAGTTGTTGGTAAATCTGGAGCAAATTATTCCTCCAAACTATTCTAAGTAACAGGCTACCAATCTATTTGTTAATTTGGTCCTGTTTCCTGGCATACTTTGGAGGAATCAAGGCACTCCAATGTACCAAAAGTATACTCTACCCTTAAGGTGTTGGTAAATCTGGAGCAAATGATTCCTCCAAACTATGCCAAGAAACAGATCCCCTATTATTAACATTGATCTCTCTAATGTACCAAATGTATGTTATCAAAACGTTATCCAGACCCATTACAATAAAATAACACACCCAAACATGTCGGCATTTCATTCACCCGTATTACATTCCAGAAGTGAAAGAAGAGTTCTATCCTCTGTTATGACACACACACACACACACACACACCGTTGGATAAGCAAATGAAGCACACACTCTAATACAGTTGCCTCTATGAATATTAATGTAATCATAATCTTTTGTAGGCACATTGGAAGGCTATTGATTCCTGTAAAGTCTAAACTATGGTACAAAACATATCAGATTTTCATATTATTAAAGTTAGTTAGTGTACACTCGCAATCCAAAATTTGTATCCAGGTCTTGTTGAAGTTCCGAATCATTTGACATACTAGTGAACCAATTACAACGCTTATTCTGATTCATATTTGCTTGAGCTCGCTTAATACTCGATCAGGCTAGTCTAAGCAAGCCTGGATACATATTTTGGATTGCGAGTGTACATACATTTTACAGTACTGATATATTCCATCGTTACTACACAACACTGTATCAATCACAATCACCTTGGCAGATACGTGAACATATATATACTTATAAATCAGCAATGAATATGGCTTTGCAAAACTGACTTGCATGTGATGTCTTTCAACACCCTTTTCTCAGTCGATTTGATCAGTTTAGAGCGGCACAAAACAGCATCACAACGGAACAAAATGCTTGATAACACGAACACAAACCACTGACAGACCAAGGTGAGGACTCAACAATATAGTGACCACCAGCACACCCTTCATGGCTACAAACACGAGAGTCTGTGAATATTCTAGTTCTGTGTATCCTATAATTCGTACAGTGAAGCAGTCTGTTTCTCAGTACAGACTAGAGGCATCAGTACCCCTCCAGTTTGATCAAAAGAGATGCATGACAGTGGTAACGTTTGGAGGATTCATTATCACTCCAATTTACACTCAACGTTTCCCCCATTGAATATTAGGTGGATGATACTTCCTTTCCAATTTACAGTCAGACGTTTCCCCCATTGAATTTAAGGCAGATGATACTTCCTTTGCTTACCTCTATACACACACACACACACACACACACTGACCAATGACACTCCTATATCTCTTCCTATACTAGATTCAATTGTAATTTGTAATGTAATGAGCTGGATATCTTGCAACACAAATACTGTACAACAAATTCATGACGTCACTGTGTCGGGTCATTTTACGTTTGTCTAGATATGATTTTTATATATATTTCCTGAGACTATGAATGAATTGGGTCGTGTAGTATTGTAGATGATGAATGAACGTTTTGATGATTTTTGTGATGATTCTAATTAATTCTCCTCTTAATAGAATTGTTTGCATGGTCTACTAGTTGGTGAGTCTGGATGCTGAGCTGTTTGAAAAAGATGCTTCGTCCAAGAGAAACCAGACAAAAGAAATAATAAATAAAACAACAACGAGAAATTGACCCTCTGAAAGAAACCAGACAAAAAAAAAAAAAAAAAAAATAGCGAGAAATTGACCCCTGTATAAGTGATAAAATAATAATAAAAATGCGGAAATAATAATAATAATAACAATAAAACTTACCGTAGCAATGGAAGCCGCTATAATCCCTATCACCTTGAGGGTTTTCAGGCTTATCATGTTTTCTAGGTCTTATTACCAGTCAGTCTTCTCACCCTTCAACAACAACAACAACACCAACAACACCACTACTACTACTACAACAACGGTACTTTTCCTTCTGTTGGTGTTGGCTGCCTTCACTCGTGTATACCTTGATGCCTTCACTGGTCACAAAGGCTCACTGTTCTTGTTGCTCTCTGGGTCCCTCTCTCCTTTAGTCATCAGCAGCGACATTGCTATCTTATCTTCACTGGCTGCCATGACTGATAGCACGAAGGTTTGCCTGGGTGTGTGTGTTGTGTTGTGTGGTGTGTGTTTGAAGTTGGTTAATGGTTTCTCGGTATAGTATGAAGGTTTGCCTGGGTATGTGTGTGTTGTGTTGTGTTGTGTGTGTTTGATGTTGGTGAATGGTTTCTGGGTATAGTACGAAGGTTTGCCTGTGTGTGTGTGTTGTGTTGTGTGTGTGTGTGTGTTTGAAGTTGGTTAATGGTTTCTGGGTATAGTATGAAGGCTTGCCTAGGTATGTGTGTGTTGTGTTGTGTTGTGTGTGTTTAATGTTGGTGAATGGTTTCTGGGTATAGTACGAAGGTTTGCCTGTGTGTGTGTTGTGTTGTTGTTGTGTGTGTGTGTGTGTGTTTGATGTTGGTGAATGGTTTCTGGGTATAGTATGAAGGTTTGCCTGGGTATGTGTGTGTTGTGTTGTGTGTGTTTGATGTTGGTGAATGGTTTCTGGGTATAGTACGAAGTTTTGCCTGGGTGTGTTGTGTGTTTGTTGTGTTGTGTGTGTGTATGTTTAATGTTGGTGAATGGTTTCTGGGTATAGTATGAAGGTTTGCCTGTGTGTGTTGTGTGTTTGTTGTGTTGTGTGTGTGTGTGTTTGATGTTGGTGAATGGTTTCTCGGTATAGTATGAAGGTTTGCCTGTGTGTGTGTTGTGTTGTGTGGTGTGTGTTTGATGTTGGTGAATGGTTTCTCGGTATAGCACGAAGGTTTGCCTGGGTATGTGTTGTGTTGTGTTGTGTTGTGTTGTGTGTGTGTATGTTTAATGTTGGTGAATGGTTTCTGGGTATAGTATGAAGGTTTGCCTGGGTATGTGTTGTGTTGTGTTGTGTTGTGTTGTGTGTGTGTGTTTAATGTTGGTGAATGGTTTCTGGGTATAGTATGAGGGTTTGCCTGTGTGTGTGTTGTGTTGTTGTTGTGTGTTTAATGTTGGTGAATGGTTTCTGGGTATAGTATGAAGGTTTGCCTGGGTATGTGTGTGTTGTGTGTGTTGTGTTGTGTGTGTTTGATGTTGGTGAATGGTTTCTGGGTATAGTATGAGGGTTTGCCTGTGTGTGTTGTGTGTTTGTTGTGTTGTGTTGTGTGTGTTTGATGTTGGTGAATGGTTTCTGGGTATAGTATGAAGGTTTGCCTGTGTGTGTGTGTGTGTGTGTGTGTGTGTGTGTGTTTGATGTTGGTACGAAGGTTTGCCTGTGTGTGTTTGTGTGTGTGTTTGATATTGGTGAATGGTTTCTCGGTATAGTACGAAGGTTTGCCAGCGTGTGTGTGTGTGTGTGTGTGTGTGTGTGTGTGTGTGTGTGTTTGATGTTGGTGAATGGTTTTTCGGTATAGTGGCGCAACTCAATCTTACTCAACAACCACCACCACCACACCTTGCATGCATGGCCCAAGTTTGTGTGTGTTGAGGTTTGTTATTTGTGTGTTGAAATTTGTGACTTTATTGTATCTGTTTGTTTGTTTGTTTGTTGAGGTTTGTGACTGTGAGTGTATGTATTGAAGTTTGTGAATGTGTATGTTGGGGGAGGGGGTGAGATTTGTGACTGTATGTGAATTTTTTTATTTTATTATTATTATTATTATTATTATTATTATTTTTATTTTTTTATTTTTATTTTTTTTATTTTGTGTGTGTGTGTGTGTGTGTGTGTGTGAGTTCAACACTGGCCCATCGCAGGATATAATTATGTCACCGACCAATATCTTATGACGCTTTAGAAAACAGGATTAATTAACAACTTCATCAGAAATGTTCTTGCCCTACGGTATTAATTAAAGGGGGAAGTATTGTACAGTGTTAGTAAATCTGGAGCAACTGCAGAATCCTCCAAACTATTTCAAGCAACAGAACACCATTATTATTATTATTATTGTATATCTGGTCCAGCTGTTTCCTGACATACTTAGAAGGAATCCAGGCACTCCAATGTACCAAAAGTGAATTACCCCCTTAAAGGAATGTCATTAAGGGGGAAGTTTTGTGTTGGTAATTCTGGAGCAACTGAATCCTCCAAATTATTCCTTGCAACAGAACACCATTATTATTATTATTGTATATCTGGTCCAGCTGTTTCCTGGCATACTTAGGAGGAATCCAGGCACTCCAATGTACCAAAAGTGAATTACCACCTTAAAACACATTAATTTTGCAGCTCTGTTCAATGTAACTATGTCAACACAACACAATGTTATATTTCCAACTCCCAAAATTGGCTCAAAGTTAGTTCCGATTTGGCAGTCATAAAAAGGTGTTCATTCACTGATGTCATTTTTACGTAACGTTTCCTGGGGACATATTATTGATAAGACGCGATATTCTTCTCTGATGTCACATTTCCGGTGTTGTAAGCGATTGACGCGCCCTAATTTTAATTAACTTTTTTCATTTTTCTATTTTTCTAGATACCGAGGTTCTATTGTTTACGGTACCATAACAAACACACCTTTGCACAAACTGAGAAATATGCACGGACGTTTTTAAAGTGTGGCATAAAGTGGATATTATGATATATTATATTTTATACGTCTATGAGTGATTGTGGTTAAGTAAAAGCTATTGATTCCACTAAACTATGCCAGGAAATAGCCGTCCATATCCGAGGGAATCTCCTTGCACACACATCTAAAATACAATCAGATGTTTACGTCACTCAAGGCGTTATTACACTACCACCTTAATTCTTCCTCGTCTCTCAGTTTCCGGGTCAGATGTGTTCCAATCATATTCACTGTCGTCATTCATTCCATAGACGATATAGGACAGGAAGGTGTGATAGAGTGATAGATGTTATTTTTTCTCGGACGTAGCCTACGGTTGACCCCAGAAATCTTACACAGGCTACATGGAAAGAGAGGTAATTATTCTGGTAGTACTGCAGTAAATAGTCTTCCAAATGACTCGGTGATTTTGCAAAACAACAAACCTAAATATAATGTTGAGATCAGTTATGTAGTCTTACATTTTCTATATGTTGTAAACCGTCGAAAACAAGAGCGTGTGTACGAATTCTTTTGGTCAATTGTACTGCGCTCTAGGTGAAGCTGTGGAGACCCGTGTTTGTTGTCGATATTTGTCAGCACGTGGTAAATACACTGTATGTACAACCACAATCAAATATCCACCGACACTTTCCTTCCATCATAGTAAATATTTTGGTAATAAAGAACAAGACGTGTATGATTTTGCAGCACCTCATAATAATAATTGAGGGGGTTGAGTTGACGTAAGGTGTTGTATGATTATATTTTGATATGATACTGCTGATTTATTTGCACCATGGAAGGAAAGTGTCGGTGGTTATTTGATTGTGGCTGTACCTCTGTGTGTGGAGGTGCTAAAAGGATATCTATCACACTATAACATTATTCCCCTATACGTCCACTGATCAGCCTAAGAGGATTCGTCCGTTTTCCAGCCTGTTGTCAGCTGAGGTTTTCGAATACACAACAAGTGAATCTGTTCGGCGCATTTATGTCTCGAGAACGGAGGATAATAGACGGAGGATGAAGGAGGCAGGTGGTGCTTGTATGATGTTCTCCTTCCCTTTGGATATATCTAGCACAAGGCAACTATAGGTGTGTGTGGTTTGATGATGTTGTTGCTGTTGTTGTTATGGCAGTATTGAGCTCGGGGAGAAAGCGTGAGTCAAGACGTGGCGTATATATACAGTAGGCTATATATCACAATTAGCCTATAGCACATACGGTATATTTCCTTCCTTCTCCGTCCTCCGTTCTCTGGTCAAATAATGCTCCCCTTAATAACCTCTCTAATAACAGGCTCAAGGACGTAGGAAGCCTAATTTATTAAGACGGACCAGCTAGGGGAAGGAGGAAAATAATAAGATTGTTTGAAACCCGCTTGTCAGGCACAGAGCTGGTGTTGTTAGGGACTCGTCCGAAAGCGTTCGTGAGGTGGACTGGCTCACTCAGGCAGCAGGTGTGAGCAGTGATGGCGTTGACCGAGAGAGAGAGAAAGAGAGAGAGAGAGAGAGAGAATGGAGAGAGGGGGGGGGGAGGCAATGCAGCTATGTCTATACGTGAAGATGCAGAAGTATTGTATGTGAAGTGGGGAGGGAGAAAGAGAAGAAAGAGGTGGTGAGGGAGAAAGAGAGAGGTAAGAATTATAGTTATTATACTGTAGCCTAGTGTAGGAGATAATTTGAGCGAAAAAAAGGAAAAAGGACACGAGAAGAGAGAGTTCAGGGGAGAGAAGAGAAGAGAGAATTAAAGGAAGAAAAGAGAATGAAGGAGATAAGAGGATAGGGAATGGGCAAGACGTGAATATGGGTAAATATTACGTACAGTCCATTATAGAATTGTCTGGAGAGAGAGAGAGAGAGAGAGAGAGAGAGAGAGAGAGAGAGAGAGAGATTAAGAGTTGAAAGATAAGCACCTTTATTTCTTGCTGACTGACCAATACACACACACAGACACACATACACACTCCAAAACAGTCCAACACACACACACACTCTCTCTCTCTCTCTCTCTCTCTCCTATATATACACACACACCCACACACACTCTCTCTCTCTCTCTCTCTCTCTCTCTCTCTCTCTCTCCTACACACACACACTAACCTGCAGATTCATGTACAGTTGGCAACAGGAATCCTATCATGCAGGCTATATGGAAAAAGAAGTCTAATATTATTCTGGAAATACTACAATGAATGGTCTACCAACAAGTGACTCGCTGACTGTAAACCAAACAACAAACCTATAATAATAATAATAATAATAATAACGTTGTATTGCAGTTATAGCCTACGCAGCTAGTCTTACATTTTCTGTTTGTTGTAAAATAGTCCTCGAATTCTTGTTGCCAATAGTAATTTATAAGATAATAACACTATTGCTATATTACCTTTCACCAGTATATATATATATATATATGTTACAACACTTCAGAGCCAATAATATAAGTGGTGTATCATTAACAACAACTGGCCTCCATCATATGTCATCAACTTCTGCAATATGTGATTAAGAATAAAGGGAGGAATTGCAATACATTTTTGCAACTAGAACATTTACAAACGTCAAATACAGTTAACAGCTTTACCAACCCATATTTCACCGACATCCTTGTTAATATAATAACGTATAATGTAAACATGCCTGACTTTGCACTTTAGCCTGATTCCAGTTAGATTTTAATATATGTTTCACAATACTTAATCATCCTGTGAATATAATCAAAATCCTTCCTTAAGTTACTGAGATATATTCAACCAACCAACAAACAAACGTGAGTGATTGCATTTCCTTCCGGAAACTCCATTTATAAATAAATCTGATGGTTACTCAATATTTACAGACTCGTCATACATACAGAATACGAATACCTATAAACGATTCCTACTGGCTGAGAAAACCGATCATGAATATTATTCGTATTCTGTATATACTGTATAACCTAACCTAACCAAACCTAACCTAATTAAATTGTAGTTTATCCAGACCTGATGAACCAACGGAGCAGGGATTAGTTTCGTGGCATCGTTTGGAGGAATCAATAGCTCTCCAATTCCTCGACATTACTTCCTTCGTCCCCAGTCCTCCATATTTAGGATAGAATTGCTTCGCTTAGATATACTGGTGTTATATTATTACTCATATAGCCCTTTGGAAACAGACTAGAGTAAGGAGGAGGAAGCCTTTGATTAGCCATGCAGAGTACAGAGGAGACTGTGTGTGTATGTGTGATATCATCTTCAATGCTTGGGAATACTTTTTATCTAGTACCTGGCTGGCTGAGGAATTGTTGGACAAATTACCTAAGTTGCTGTTAGCCTCGTAGAAAGTAGTTTAAGGACCCTATGATCGAGTATGAGAATTGGAGACTTCTGATTCCTCCTGACCATGCCACGAAACAAGCTCCTTCCCTATAGGTGGTGTTTCGTGGTAATGTTTGAAGGACTCATTTACCTCCAATATTCTTACTACATTATAGGGTCCCTTAAGTACCCAGATGTAACCTGCATGGAGTAAGAGACTAAACACACCAAACATCCATAATATACATCGCAAGTACAGCACGTCTCCTTTATTACCTTTTACATTTGTTCTTTTCAATCTGTCCTAAGCTACAGGGAAGAGTTTTTTTTTTTTCTTGTTGCATTGAGATAAAATATTCTCCTAACACTTTGGGCCGAGTTCAATCCTTACCACTTTGCCTATATATACCAAGTGGGGAGGGACACCCTATAACAACACTTGCCAGGTTCACACAGCCTTCTCTATAATGGAGAACAACAGCAACACCATCCACACGCTGAGCACCCATAGTTACTTACGAGGTAATACCAGGAAGTTGGAGGCCTGATAATAATAATAGGGCAATGCATTCCTTGGACCAAACAGCAGACAGTGTTGGAGCAGTACCACCCAGACGTATATTAGGACCACCCTGAAGGAATACTACAACTCTTCCCTTGGTCTTGTAGCCTGGCAAGATAACATTGTCAAGTGATTTTGTTATAATGAATAACTGTACATACAATTATATTATTCTCTCTAAGTATATTCATGTAATAAATCTGAATGCAAGTTTAGATATTATATTTTTATTTCCCATTTGCCAATGTTATTCATATAATCCTTCTCTTTCTGTATAATGTTATGTTTCAATGTCAGGTTTTGTAACAGATACCTTCTGTCTTATTCATTATTGATTCGTTTCTTATTTCTTTATGGCTTGTTTGAGTGCCCAAACTTTGGAGAAGGTATAGTGGAGAGAATGGACAGAAATCAAGAAGCAAGAGAACTATTGTATTAGAGGAGAGGCACTTGAATATAATATGAACGAAGAAGGATACTTCAAGAACGAATTTCCTCCATGTCGTATAATATATTTGTTTGCAATCCTGTAGGCATATTAAACAGATTTGATCTTTCAATAAATTGCAATTTATGACATGCATCTTTCTCCATACTTTGCATTATAATGAGTAACTTTGCTTTTCTTTCTGCAATATATTCATTGTTCAATTTAGACTGCGTGAGGGGAAAAACAAAGATATATATATTTCAAAGGTAAAAATCGATAAATGTTTTACTTAATATTTAACATGGCTGTTATGCTGATGATAAATGTGCTAATAATGAGAGAGACAGCAGGCGACTACATAGTCACCTTCGGGCCTCTGATGTCAGCCTCCTTATGTTCCTCCTCGGTAAGTTTAGTATGCAGGTCGTCGGCCCCCAGCAGCGATGACCGGAATGATATGTCCGGCAAGAACGTGTACCAATGTTGCTGCTGGTGCTGGTGATGGTGGTGGTGGTGGTGGTATTATTACTGCTGTTGCTGTTGAGGCGATGGTATCATCTGGTAATAGTATGGTGGTGGTGACGGTGCAGGTGGTCCAGCTGACGTTGAGTACTCTAGTCTAGAGTATCCCACGTCGTCTTGTTGAGTGCCCTAAGAGTGATCTTGATGTCTACCATCCTTACACCCTGCTTCCTTAACTTGGACGAGTTTAGGAAAATGGTCGAGGTTTGGACATTATGCTCATAAGGTGCTGTGGAGGTTGTTGACCCATCCATACGCTTCACCAACTGTGGGAAAGAAAGAATATATATATATATATATATATATATATATATATATATATATATATATATATATATATATATATATATATATATATATATATATATATATATATATATATATATATATATATATATATAAAAAGGACGAAATTCAACTGGAGCAGACATTACACTTTATCGGTTAAATTTTCCACACTGTAGTTATCCTTACTTTTTTTTTCAATACATTACTATTACTTGCCAAATTATGTACTTAAAACCATGATAAAGAAGGTAGCCTACACACTAATATGATGCCGTAAACTACTTGCCACAAGTAGCCTAGCTTCCGTTGTGAAGGCTTCTACTGCTGTTTTCTTATACTTACTCTTTTTCATTTCCCACGTACCGTGTATTTGATAACTTTATGGTTTTTAGCGGCAACGTTTCGCAGAGTGTTGGGGCTTATATTAAAGGTAAGTAAAAAACTTAAAAAAACAACAACAAAAACTCAAGTTTATCTGCGTTTCATCACAGTTTAGTTTCCCTCTCATATCCATCCACTTTCTGTGTACCAGATGGTGCCGCCCTGACTAAATTATTCACCCTAGACAAGTATAAACATACTTTAAATACTAAACCATCGGTCCTGAGACTCATAACATATTCCAAACATCGCTGCTCGTCCGATCAGCGATATTAGTCAAGGTCGGGTCTGGTTAGTAGCCTATATATGTACTTGGAAGAGTCACGGCCTAGAGACACCTGTTGTTGTTGGAATCAAATAACATCTCCAGCCACGGGGTTGGACTATAATGTGTGTACAGTACATATAGTGTGAGTCAAGATATATGGGATGGGGTGTTGTTAAGAAGGACACCCGGTGTAAAACCTGTGCCATATCAAATGTACGGATCACAAATCGACTGGCCTATTATTGCAGGCCAGAGGGAAACACTTTACTGTTACACCAACAACAACACAAGATGTGTCTCCGAAGACGACCATGGGAAAGAGAACCGACCTCACGATCTCAACCAGAACCATGAGACAACCACAAGCTATCCACGTCCAACAGGAGAGGCAGAGACAACCTCACATATGGTAAATAAATTCCCAGGAGGCAGAGTCCATGACAGGTAACCCACCTTTACTAAGGCAGCGTTTACACCAAGCGAGTCGAGTCGAGTAAAGTCAAGGTGAGTCAAGACGATTCATGACTCTTCTTGAATCGCCACATTATTTCAAATGGGAGAGTTTACACCAAGCGAGTCGAGTCATGCCGAGTCAAGGCGAGTCAAGGCGATTCAAAATCAGTGACTCGGGCGGTCCCATTTTTTCATCAGTCACGGCGAGTCCGCTGAGAGGTGAACACAATGATTCTGTACTCTGAGGTCCTGATAAGTTTATGTGTGTGTGTGTGTGTGTGTGTGTGACATAATGATAGGTTTATGTTCTCCTATATTAATCTTTTATCAAACCCTTCCTTCACACGCCTTTTATCAACATGCTCTTTCTTCCTTCATTATTTTCCTCTCTTTATCCTTCCTCTCTCCTCTCTTTATTCTGCCTTCTTTCTTATGGCTCTCTTTATCTTTTCTTTCTCTGTCAGTAGGAACGGCGCTGATTCAAAATGACTCGAGTCATATGACTCGTCTTGACTTGACTCGACTCGACTCGCTTGGTGTAAACGCAGCCTAATTACGTTCTCAGTTCTTGCCAGAACGCCACCTTTCTCCACCATACTCCGGGAAAGATTCACCAAAGTACTCACCAATTCTAACCTCTCACCAGACCACACTGTCACCACAGTGCTCATTTTGGTGGCAGCCACCACGTTAACAAGACAACAGGGTATAGGTAAACCAACCTCGGGGCGACAGCTATCAGTAATGGCCCCAGGAAGGCCACTGCCACCTCGATACTGGGTATATAATATCAAGAAGCCAACAGCTGCTGGAAACAGACACCTCGTCTCAGGACTACAACCAAGTCTAGACTATATTATACCTCTATGGTCTAGACACCCGACAAGCCAAACCCTGTTATCATCTCAGCGTAGCCATAACACAGACTAGCCAGCAACAGTCATTGACTATAGCCAACGTGCTAGGTCAGAAGGACTCCTGGACGCCTACAACTCTTCCTCAAACACTACAGTAGAGACAAACAAATAGTCTCTCCATCAGTCGACTCCTGCTGTATAAGTATGTGTTCCATTTCGTTCAGGGGATGCATCCATCCATGTAGCATGCATTTTTTAAACTGATAAAAAAAATCTAGACTTAAAATGAAAATAATTAGTACAAACAAATCGATAAATAGTTTCTCTATCATCCTATGAAAGTGGAGTAAGAAACTCCAAATTTTGAAGAAAAAAAAACTTTGAAAAACAGTGATGAATTGTATAAATGCTGCTTGTGAAAAATGTAAAAGTAGCCACTATGGAAGAATGCATTTTGAAATAATTTCCAGTTCCTTTTCTTTCTCTTTGTGGAGTGTGAGTAAATATGTAATGTACAGTACATGTGGATGGCAAGAACCTCGATGTGGTTAAAGTGTCTCTAAAAACCTTTGGGTAATATTGGAAAGGAGAGTAAAGTATGGAAATGGAGTGGAAAATACGATATCCCAAGGAAGAAATGTCCTCTGTCAGTGTTTACTCTTCCAATAAACATACACTTAAATGACAGACAATACCTTCAATATGATTATTGTCTCGAAAGTGGCTGATGCGATGAAAGCACTGGTTACATAGTCATCCCTCCACAGAGCTAGAATAAAGATTGTTGTAGGATCTGTGGTCACTTTCTAGTGGATTTGACGAGATCTGCCCACATGGAATAAAAATCCATGTGAGGTGTACTGCAACCGGAGTCTCTCTCTCTCTGCTGTGTGGACCGACAGCACACAGGGGTGCATTTCCCTGTGCATGCAGCAGTGTAAACTTCCTCCCCCTTATGGTCCCTTCAGGGCTGGTCTCATGGAAGGTGCGGCCCCACTCGTAGCTCTTGTGGTAATGTGGACTTGGGCCCACAGCACTGGCTGTGTGATGAAAGACCTTCCCCACAATCTCCCTGGCAGTCGGAGGCCCCTAGACTCCCTGGTCTAGTAAGCTCTGGCCCCATCTGGGCCATCTCCCTGGGATGTGCTTCGGTAGCCCAGCAGGCATATACAGTAGAGTCAGCCCCTCCTTTATTTTATTTTATTTTATTTTATTTTATTTTTCACTGCGATCTAAGTGTAACGGGGGTCTGTGGGGCAGGAGGCCATTCTGCCCCGGGAGAACATCAACAACAATAATCCTCCAAACTATGCCAAGAAACAGCAGATCCCCTATGAGTACCATTGAGGTAGACTGTTTTCTGGCATAGTTAGGAGGAATCAGTAGCCTTTCACTTTCCCAACAAGAGAATTACACTGGCGGCAAGAGTATTACATAGAGGAGTGTTAATACTCGGTGACACATATGAAGTATGCCACTGTCATATGGTTGTGAAACTTTGCAGCGGCATGCATATGAGAAATCGAGAGTCAACAGAGCAGTAGAAATGGATATGCCGAGAATAAAGTGTGTGTATAGTACAAAGAACAGATAGTGACAAATATTGAGATACGTGCTATGTAAGCAAATCACTTGAAAAAATTATATGGAAAATTGGTTGAATAATGAAAAAATACAATGATCGGAAAACAAAAATAAAACAAAATATATTAATAATATATATTAGATAAATTTAATAAGTAAAAATCTACATTAGTCCTATATAATTAGGTATACTATCAGTCTTTCATAAGTAGGATACGAAAATAACAAATGCCTAAAATATTTTATGCACTTAGTTGATACAAGCCTAAATACAACTATATATGATTGAATTATTTGATGAAAAAATCATTACACCTACAGTATATAATGCTCATCAGTATATTATATACTGAAATCTACTTAGAAATGTAAACTAGCTAAAAAATACATTTTGATAAATTACTTGTAAAGTGCTTAATTAATTAAAGATGTTCCTGTGAATTCCTCTGCATGGAAACATGTAAATGTTAGCATTAGGTTGGAAACTGTCCGTAAACATTTTTAATTAATCTCCCCTAAATACTGTATAATATCTTTACTTCAATGAACACCATAACCATTCCGTTAATTGTCAAAAGGAGGCACTGTTTATGTATATGCAAATTACACTCTAAGCACGTAAAAGGTATAGAATGCACATTTACTCATTAAAGTTTACGCTTAAAATATAAAGCACCACTAATATACACCATAAACATTGTGCAAAGTGTTTAATTAATGAGTCAATGTATATGTGAATTATAGAGTAATCAGACGTATGCAATGCTTATAGATCATAATACTTATTAAGATTGGCTCTGGAAAACATAAAATTTCCCACATAAACCCCATAAATATCATACATAAACGCCATTAAAAATATCCTACAAGGTGTTAAAATAGGACAATGTTTAGGGATCTAGTTTGTAAGGCGGAGGAATATACATGTCCATTGGTCGTATCGCGGCCATGTTGTTGTCATAGGTCCATTCACTTTCATTTATTTCGCATTTTCAGCCGTTTCCGGGACTCGTATCCGTGTCAGGTGGTGTGTGCGTGTGAGAGAGATATGTGGGGCATTTAACGAGTGGTTATTGTCCTTGATAAATGGATTGATAACTGGATAAATGAGTTGAATATAAATGGCAACTCCCTACAGTACTCATCTTGGTGTCTGTGAAAAATGTGTTATAATGTTATTTTATTCACTTTTTTTAGGACTCGTATCCGCGTCAACCGGTGTGTGTGTGTTAAAGTGATGTTAGGAAACGAATTACACGGGTTATATCCTTGAAAATGAATAAATAACGGGATAAATAGCTCCGTAAATGGTGACTCCTCCCTCCATTACTCACCCAACCTGCGTCTGTGTGAAAATGTGTCAATAATGTGTGAATTTGTGACTTTATTTAGACCCGAATCGACGTCAACTGGTATGTGTTTGATAAAGGGATAATTGAGGCATTTACCGCACTAACCATATACCTGATAAATGGATAAAATAACCGGATAATGAGGTAAATAGAAGTGATAGTTTTCCCCTGACATCACTGTAGACTGTCCTGCATTATGACCTCCTCCTCCTCCTCTCAGCATCTCAAGTGTTTCATATTAGACGCACATCAATAATGGGTCTTATGTACGCTATTTTGACTTACGTGTGTTGAGTCATGTACGATTATTTTGGTGTACATGTATGTCTTGTGTGTGGTTATTTATTTTAACATTCGTATGTGTGTGTTTGTGTGTAAAAGACGTAGGCTACATACAGTTCATGGATTCGCATTGTGTATGTTAATTTATGTTGTACTGTATTTTAGCGTACATGTGCGTTGATATGTGTGTGCACCGTGAAAATTAGGGTACCAAAATTAGTGTGATATAAACTTATAAAGATACAGTGAATTAAGTGTGCACAGAACTTTTGTGTACATGACATTTAACATACACAGAGCCTGTTAGGTTACATGGAATGAATGGAAAGTATACAAAAACTTGTGCATATTAAAAGTTATTTAACAGTATATGATAATTAGCATAGGCCTACATAAAAATTAGCTCCAGGTATACAGTACAGGAAAAGTTACATACAGATATACAGATCAATGTCTACATATTTAACTACAGTACGTACTGTACAGGAAATAAGTTCTATGTTATTGATGTCTGTGTGTGTGTATCAGGATATGTGTTATCTGTGTATGTTTGCTATGTCAGTGTACTATTATTATAGACTGGTAGATCTAAATTGGCAGCTGTGATGTTTCCAGTAACATGTACCATACGCTTCTTAGCTGCTATGTACTGTCGGCTACTATGTACCACCGCTTTGGCTTATATGTACCATTGCAGGGCTGCTATGTACTGGCTCCTATATACAGTACAGTACCATGGCTCTGGTTTACATATACAGTTGCCCATATATGAATCTGGTACGCCTTGCTACTTGTGAAATAGCTACAACAGGAAGGAAAGTGAGCAAAAGTTATAGTTTGTTGACAAGCAGACAGTAATAATATTTTACTGTCTGTCTGTCAACAAACTACATCTTTTTTCACTTTCCTTTCTTTTGTAGCTACCTCACAAGTAACGAGTCAAACCAGCTTCATGTGTGGCCAACTGTACCATTGTTGGTTGACTTTGGTGAGTGTACTTCCAACCCACATCCTGAACAAAGGAAAATAGCACATGCCATGGTTGTACCAGAAGGATAACTGAATAAGCAGGTCCACACTCCACTGGAGTTATGAAGTAACTGATGAGTAGGTCCACTGGAGTTTCGAAGTAATGAATGAGCAGGTCCACTGGAATTGTGAAGTACCATAACTGATGAGTAGGTCCACTGGAGTTTCAAAGTAATGAATGAGTAGGTCCACTGGAGTTTCGAAGTAATGAATGAGTAGGTCCACTGGAGTTTCGAAGTAATGAATGAGCAGGCCCACTGGAGTTTCGAAGTAATGAATGAGTAGGTCCACTGGAGTTTTGAAGTAATGAATGAGCAGGTCCACTGGAGTTTTGAAGTAATGAATGAGTAGGTCCACTGGAGTTTCGAAGTAATGAATGAGCAGGTCCATTGGAGTTTCGAAGTAATGAATGAGTAGGTCCACTGGAGTTTTGAAGTAATGAATGAGTAGGTCCACTGGAGTTTCGAAGTAATGAATGAGTAGGTCCACTGGAGTTTCGAAGTAATGAATGAGTAGGTCCACTGGAATTTCGAAGTAATGAATGAGCAGGTCCACTGGAGTTTCGAAGTAATGAATGAGCAGGTCCACTGGAGTTTCGAAGTACCGTAATGAATGAGCAGGCTTATGGTACTGTACGCATAGCAGGCCTATACAGGGTGTTTCAAAATTCCTTCACCACACTTTAAGGATACAGTAAGTTGTATAGTAAAAACTAAACAGTTTTTATTATATACAATGTGTTGAAAAACCTTGCATAGCCTATTTGGTTTATGGTACAGTTGCCCAAGAAAAGACTGCAACCAAATTTGCTGGTGTGTGGCAATATCTGGCAGCTGCTCCAAAGTAAACACTCGTATTTTATCAGTGGATCACTCAGAACCTACAACCTTTGTATGGATGGATGTTAGTGGCCTTACCTAACCTAACCTAATCTGGACCAGTGCAGACTACCGGGACCTAACCTGGGCAAACATATAATTGAAATCACCCATGGTCAAATTGCACTTAGCGGTAATATAGCAAAAACATCCACATATAAAAAAATGAAGGAAATTGGTAACTTCCTTTCCAATGACTTTTTTTTTTTTCCCTTTCCTTACCCTCCCCACTTTCTCAAAGCGAGCATTATTTGGGGTTTGCTTTGCGGAGGTGTTTGTTAAAGTGCTCAGTGTATTATTATTATTGTTTTGGCACAAAAATGAAATTATTTGGCATTTATTGGGTATGAATGAAACTCAGAACTTTATGAAAAGTGTGAACACACATTATTATCGCTACATTTCCTATACACTATAATTATACAGTATTTAGGAAGTGTGTGTGTGCATGCCAGGATATGTTTTATCTGTACTAGTTTCCTATATAAGTAATGTAGATAAAGGGGACCCTGATATTCACACACACACTTTTATGGGGATGGTAAAAAAAACCTCAGCCATTGTTAGCTCACTGTGATCTCACTGGCTTCCCATGATAAATCTAAAAGTTTTCATCATCCTTCTGTATTTGATTGATCTTAAAAATGTTTTATGTTTATCATGGGTAGCCAATGTGATTGCAGTGAGTGGGGTCAGACAAGGTCACTCGGCTGACGGGAATGCACAGGTGCCACATCCAAGATCTGAACCATCAGTTGTAGAAAATAATGTATAGTACAACTAAGTTACCTCATGGAATTCCTGTGCCTCTGATGACTACATTAGGCTATGTTAATTGCACATTTTTTGTTTGTAATATTTTTGTTGTTACTGCTATTGTTTTACCTAAAGTTATTTATAAACAAAATAAGTGTAATAGAGTACAGATGCTATGTGGTATGTTAATACCAGTAATTATGTATGTGGATTATTGTGTGTGCAGTACTGTATAAGGATTGGTGTGTTGCTTTTTGAATTATCTCATTAATTCTCATATAATTTATGGTTTAATTCCTTCCTTGTTTGTTGGATGTGGGCAGCTACATTTGTATTTGAGTTGCTTGACAGTCTTACCTGATTCAATTATGAGTTTAGCATGATTTTAAAGGAATAGGAATGATAATAATAATCATAACAATAATAGAGGAATATAGAAATATTTCCGAGTATACATTCTGAATCCATTCTCACAAAAACACTACTGTTTTCTCTCTGCTTTTATTATAGCCTACAGTATCATTGTTATTGTTATTAGTACCTATGTTATGTCCAGTATGTTCAGTGTCATAAACTGGTACCAGTATGTTTGTTTCCTTGTGCAGTACATTAATGTTTCCTGGCACAAGTTGGAGGAATCTGGAGCACTCCAGTTATTTTTATTATTGTTATAGATATCCACTATTTTTTCTTTTCTTTATGATGTTTGCCTACCGGGTACCTGTCTAACTACAGTATTTTAATTAGATACCTGTATATATAAATAAGTTGATGAATGTGAGTTTTAATTTATTTATATTGATAACTGGATAACTACCTGGATGGTTTATTGACTACTGGATAATTAATGGATTAATGTGATGGTTACCGGTACAAAGAAAATGCATGTGAAAAGTGGATGATTACATATATAGCCTACCTGGAAAATTGGAGTGATGAATGGATAAAGTGATGTGAATAACTGAATAAATGAAGCCCTAAGTGGATTGATGATAACGGGATATATAAACTGATAACTGAACAAATAAAACTAGATATCTGAATAATTGTTGTGATATTATGATATATTAACTGAACTTCAAAGATGAAGATAATTGAAGTTATATTCCATCTGTTCTAACTGGATAATTGAAGTGGTATCTGTGCAGATAAGTGAACTGACAATTGAAAAATCAGCTGATAAGTCAGTAACTAAACTGATAAGTGGATTTTTTATATCTGAATATACCGGTATATGGAAGTATTGAATTATTGTACTGAAAACTGGACTACTGTACTGATAAAATAATTGAATGTGATAACTGAAAAGTTTTACTAATAACTGAATAATTTCACAGAATAAAAAGATACATAGCCTAACTGAAAAAATAACCAAGTATGCCCATCAGGATTAAAAATGTAACAAATACATTATCATAACTGGAAAATGAGATACATGAACTTACACAGTTTGTGGATAGGGGGTCTAGCTGTAATGATAACTGGATAGGTTAGCTGTACTGATATCTGGATAGTTGTACTGATAAATGAACACTTTCCTTCCCCCACAGTGTTCCTAATAACAGACTAACAGGATAACAGGAATTGCACCACCAAACAGACTGAGTTATGCGTCGACACGATGGATGACAAGTGAGTATCCATATCGGCTATGTATACTGTTCATATGTTTTTAACTTTTCATAATTATACAGTATTAATATATGTATCGGTAAATATACATAGCTTTGTTTGTGTATATGTACAGTTAAGCAAGTAGAAAGTGCAAGAAAAATATGACAGTATATGGCAACATTTTCACCACCACTCAAAGTTCAGCCAATCATGTTCCACCTTACATTGGCTCTGAGTTCTCAGTGATTCATTCATAAAGATACGAGGGCTTACCACAAACAACTGCCAGATGTTGCCATAAGCAGCCAGATTTTTCTTGCACTTTCTACTTGCTCAACTGTACATGCATATACAGTATATACTAAAATGCATACGTAGGCCTATATTGAAATCGTCATCATTGTCATTTTGTTTCCTTCCTTCCCCATTTTATCGGGGTTGGATATTTATTAACTCTCTTCCATTGCTCTCTGTTCATCACCAAATCCTCTTCTATATCCAACTTTTCCATGTCTTGCCTGACACAACTCCTCCAAGTTTTCCTTGGCCTTCCTTGGGGTCTACATTCCTCCACTTACATTTCCTCCATCATTCTCACAAGATTCACATTGCCAAACCATCCGAATCTTCTCTGCCTCACCTTCTCATCGAGCTTCATCACCAACACCTCATTGTCACAGCCTCACTTGACATCCTCTACTCCCAGACCGTAAGGTCTGTTGTGGTCTGTGTTTCTATGTAAATCCAGCCATATACCTTAACATTTAGTAGTCACTTCTTTGTAATATTCATTAAGTATATCCTTCATTCTGACAGATATTGCCTATGTTTTTGCACAATAAATAAAAACTGATCTGATACAGGCCTCAAAAATGTTGGCTTAGGAAGATTTAGGCTAATCCCCTATACAGTACTGTATATACAGTAGTTCGTACCGGTAAGTGTTTTACCACTTTTCATAAAGTTTCAGACAGACAATAATGTGTTTATAATTGGCTAATACATTTCATTTTTATGCCACACCATAAGTCTGATATGATTCCTACTGACATGACACCTGTTGCTATGACACCTACTGGACTCAATAATGTATGGAGATGGTACCGGGTATATTAACTTGATATTATATAAAGTTTTATCTCGTATATCAATACCGGTAACTCAGCTTTTTCTTGGATGTAATGGGGTTGTAGATAGATTTGTAGGTAATTGTGGTACTTATGTACTGTATAGTATTTAGTTTTGAGCAATATACACCACATCACAAAATATAAAGATAAAAAATACTCCTTTAACAAAAATAACTGGATTCAGTGACTTTACAGTATTTCCTAGCATAATTGTACAGTACATACATATAGCTGATGATACTGTACCTCAACACACACACACGCTTTAAATACCGGTAGCCTACATGCATACTGTACATACCATATTGTTGGTATCAGTGAAAGTTTGGCATCTGCTACTAATAATGTGTAACGTTTTGTATACCGTTATATGAACAAAGATCATTTGCTTTATCAATTCAACCAAATATTCCTTTGTTTCACAATTTCTTAATTATTTACTTTTTTTATGGAAATTTCTGTTTAGCCTAATTGAATACAGTAATAGAAGCTTTGAGTTCCACATGCAGTATCTGTATTTTGTATTCCAAGTACAGCCTGTATTAGTACAATATGTATCCTGTACATGAGGTACAGTGCACAAGACTACACCATAGATATACAGTCCATATCCCTATTTATTTCTTATGTGAGTGGGAGAAACGCTCGTGTTCTGAGAATTCACGTACAGTACAGTACTGTAGTATGAATACGTAAACTTATGAGGAACTTTGCCTATGGGAACCACCCTTCTCCAACCATAAATTTTTAAAGCGCTTAATCATGTGATAGAGACAAAATAAGGACACATTTAAAACATATTAGAGGGAAATTAATGAGAAGAGGGTTTCTCACCTTAACTGCAGTAAACAATAGGTCTGATGGTCTTGATAATTAGTTGTTCTGAGTCTGGGAGAGGCACTTAAAGAGTCCTTGCCTCACCACCTGTCCCAGCACTTGCCACACCACCACATCAATATCACGATTGATGTCACACAAATGCATGTGTGGGGGCTTGCATGCCAGGGTTGCATTTTCTGGGTACAACTCATGTAGAAGGTTTCAGGGGTTAGCAAATCCAGGGTGTCTCGTTGTAGGTGAATCACTTGCTTAGTTAGTAGGGGTAAGGACTGTACCTGTATACTGGCCACTTCTATAGGTAGGCTTAATGTCAGTAAATTGTTTCAAAACTCCATTTCCTTGAAGTATTGGTAAAACAACTGGTACTGTACATCCCTAGATCTATACAGTGTACATACATAACGGTATATGGACACACACTCGCTTTCTCAACATACATATGTTGAGAAAGAGAGTACAGTACAGTACCCTATATTACACACACACACACACACAATATTATGTCTGTATGCACCAAGGTATAACAGTATACTGGGGCAATGTAATATATCTATGTGTGTGTGTGTGAGAGAAAGAGAGGATGTGGTTTATCTGTGTGCGTTTCCTTTATATATTTACTCTACATTTATGTATATGTGTGTGTATGTAGTGGGATACTGGTATAGGCATATATATAGCCTATATATATATATATACCGGTATTTTTTTATTTAATGAAAGAAAGCAACTCTTCAAAAAAATGGAGAAAAGGAGATGATATGAATGCATATTTGACAGCAAAGCCAAGGGCAAAAAATGAAATTTACAAAGCTAAGACTAATGCACACAAGGAACTGACAACTAGACTAAACTTCTGATGGGAGGAACGAGGTCATCAGGATTGCTAGGTGAAAGAAAACACAGACATCGGTAGTGAACAGTGTGTCAGGAATGTAGAGGGAATGGGAATCTTTGCTTACAGTAAAGAACTATAAAGTGCATGGTGTGAACATTACAATAGTTTCTTAATAGTTTAGTTTGACTGGGACAGGGATGGCCTAAGCACTATGAAACCAGTGGAGGGACCCTACCCATTGAATGGACATCAGGCCTATGTTGTCAAAAGTGCAATGGAGAAGTAGAAAAAGGAAGAGGTTCTAGGTGTTTCCGAGAAAGTTTCTGATATGTTGATTGCAGCAGGGGACATGGGTGTAACATTAGTAATTGATGATCCTTTGACATGCCAACCATATGCGGCCTTCTCTCTGATTTCCCCTTTAATGCTCCCATGTTTACACAGTACTGTTCCCAGATATTTGAACTTCTTTATTAATTATTTTCCATCCTATCACCTCCCAGGACTATATCACGTAGTTGTGCATGAATAATTAAGAGAGTTTTCTAGTTAATGATGATACTGTAGGCCTATAGGTAACTCCCTTTATATGTGCATTCATTGTACGTGTGGCTCTATTAGGCCTCGTCAATTGATCACATCATGGCCATACCTGGATATGATAGTAGTTAGATGATTATTATTATTATTAATAAGCCATGAATGGTAGAAGTATGAGCATGGGGGTGAAAAGAGAACTGAGAAATACGATACAGTAGTCCTGCCAACGTTGACATATGCACCAGAGACACAGACTTGGAACCGGGCACAACAGTTTAGAATAAGTGAGGTGGAGATGAGTTACCTGAAAGGAGCATGCGGCCTGGGCAAAGTAATGAGAATGTATATGAGAGGTGTGATCTGAGTGAGAAGGCAGTTGGTGCTGAATGTGGGGTGATTGAAAGAATGAAGCAAAGTACATTGAGGTGGTTTGGACATTTAGAGAGAATGTACTGTAAGATGGAGAGTTTAAGAGTTTACAAAGAAGGTGTACAAAAGTGAGGTGGAGGGACCTGGAGTGAGAGGCAGAATACCAGTCAGGTGGGTGAACAGGCCTACATGAGGGAGAGTAATGTGAATGGGAGGGGAGGGTTTGACCAAGCAAGGAGGGTGTTGGAACAAAGTGGAGGAGTACATATGGGAGAGAAATGTGAATGGAAGGGGAGAGCTGGACCAAGCAAGGAGGAAGGGAGTGTTGGAACAGGGAGAACTGGGAGATTTCTCTCATGGCCATTCCCTTTGGGGGGAGTTCCCGGAGGCAAATAGGTGTCAGAGCTATACAGTAGATGAATTGATAGATATATCGATATATTTTCATTTAGATTTGAATGTTATTGTTACGGTATTTTTATATTATTTTTTTATTGTATCATCTATCATCAATTTATTTATCTATCTGTTTTTCAGGTTGGATCCAGTAACTGACAGTGGTGGTGATAGCAGTGGAGGTGGCGGTGTAAGTGGTGATAGTGGTGGTGACACCACCACTTCTACTACTGGTGGTCCTACTACTACTGCTGCTGCAGGCGGTGGTGATAGTGGTGGTGAAAATGTTGGTGATAATCATGTAACTGATATAAACAATGGTGATAATGATAGTGGCATAAACAATGATGAAGATAATGAAAATAAAGGTGACAGTGGTTTAAATAATGAAGATAATGGTGTACACAGCAGTGATAGTGGTGTAAACAGTCCTCTAAGTGGTGATAGTGCTTTAAAAAGTTGTGTAAGTGCTTCAAACAGTTGTGATAGTGCTCTAAACAGTGGTGCAAGCTCTGTACAAAGTGGTTCAAATAGTGGTGTAAGTCCTATCAGTGGTGTAAGTGCAGGTGGTCTACGTACAGTGGTGATACACCGTGGTGATAGAGGCTATGGACTTACGGTGTCGGGGGAGAGTCCGGTGAGTGTCCAGGACGTCAAAGATGGTGAGTGATGATAGTCTGTTTGATAGTACAGTAGTGATAGAGATAATTATAAATAGAGTATTTTTGATAATGATAGATAGATATCGTCTAATTTTGTGGTGATAAAGGTAGATATATTGTAGTGTGTTTACTGTATATGGTGATAGGTTAATGTTCCACCCAGTGAACATAGAGTAAAGCCTTCATCTTTTCTCTCCTCAATGTCCTAAAGTAGTTAGTTCAGCACTTTACCTGTACTTCAGACCACTTTGGAGATCAGACCAATATTCTGGAGTTATTGCTCACCGCTCATCATTCTGTTTATGCTGTTTAACTTTTCTCTCCATTGGGTTCCTCCGATCACAATCCTATTTCCATGTCCTGTCCTTTCGCTCCCATAAGACCTTTGGACCTCACTGGCAGACGGTGTTTGTGGCATTACAATGCTTCCAATTGAGAGGATCTTGGGCAGTACTGTCAAGATTTTTCATGGAGTGATTTTTGTTTTTGAGGCTGGGGTTCCTCTGAGTGTGTTTCGTGATTCACAGAATTGATCCTCTAGAGTTCTGAGGCATATTTTCTGTTATTTTTTCTTTCTGTCAAATGCAATTCTTGGTTTATCATGCATGTTCTACTGCTGTCAACAAGGAGAAGGACTACATTTACACTAATGAATCTCATCTCTCTATCCACACTGTTATAGCTTCCCCATTGGTAGTGTTATAGATAGTTGTGATCGTGGGTTAGATGATTGTAATAGATGCATAAGAACAGATTGTGTGATAGATAGTGGCAATACTGATAGAGAATGTGATACCTGTATATGGTGGTAATTCAGGTAATAGTATAAATAGTGGTGATAGTATTAGATGATGGTTATGGTGTATGTGATAGAGTGGTGGGATAGTGGTAGTAGGATGGATGATGATAGATAGTAGTGATTGTGAAAGAGAGTGATGATGGTAGAATACATAGATAGATAGGCAGAATATGTCATGTTGAAATTATAAAAATGGCAGTGATAATAATAATAATATAATATTAATGATTATAATAATTATTAATATTACTAATACATAATGTTGAAATACACTTACACATTCTTCTCTCCTACTACTGTACTAATACTGTACTACTATATACACAGGAGGTCCAGCAGCTCAGGCCGGAGTCAAGAAGGGCGATTCCATCATCAAAGTGAATGGGAATTTCGTATCTAAAGTCAACCACAAGGAAGTCGTCCAGATTATTAAGTGTAAGTAGATTTATGTAGAGTTTGGGTTGTAAGTAGGTTTGGTAGGCATATATATCATGAGATTGTAAGTGTAAGTAGATGCATGTAGATAAGTAGGGTAGTCTCTGAGATTATTTCACTGTACAGTATTGTGTGTTTTTATGGATTAATTAGATATAAGTAATTTGTAAGTGCAGTACATTTTGGTAAGTATTGTCATTGCAAGTTGTATGGAAGTTGATGTAGATATTTTGTAAAAAGTGTATAGTAAATTTGGGTAAGTATGCTAGTTCTAAGTACTGTACTTTAATATGGATGTAATGCGAAAGTTGATGTAAGTAGGTGTAAGTAGTATGATGGTGTAAGAAGTGTGGAAGTAGGTGTTCAAAGTGAGTAAGTAGGAGTTAGTAGTGTGAAAATAGGTGTTAATAGTGTGTCATTAGGTTTTAGTAGTGTGTAAATAGGTGTTAGTAGTGTGTAAGTAGATTTTAGTTGTGTTTTAGTAGGTATCAGTAGTGTGAGAGTAGGTGTAAGTAGGTGTATGTAGTACCAGTAAGTGGTGTGTAAATCAGTGCTGTGGGGCGTGGGCCCAAGACCACAGAATCTACAAGTAGGGGCACACTTTCCATGAGACCAGTCCTGAAGGAACTAATTAAAGTGGAGGGATGACTGCTGCATGCTATGGGAAATTTATCACCACCACCGGTGTGGTGGCGGTCTACACAGCTGTTGTTTAAAAAGAAAAAAAATGGAAGGAAAAGTGAAAAAGCCTCTGGTTTCAGTACTTCTCACATGGAAGATAATTTAGTCCATCTGGGTTCCACTAGGAAGCAGAGGTGCACACACCCGGAAAGCAGCCTCACAATCAACTTCTCGTCATCAACGAAGCCACTGCCCTGAGCAACTCCACACACCTCCGCTAGCTAGGAAGTGACCAGATCCTTTAACAATCTTTGTTCTAGTGGCTAGCCCTATGGAGGATGACTGAAATTCATAGTGAATAAAGTCAGCCCCATTGGGTAGCAGGTTTATAGGTAGGTGTATGTAATGTGTAAGTAGGTGTTAGTATTGTGTAAGTTGTTGTTAATGTTCTCCCGGGGCAGAATGGCCTCCTGCCCCACAGATCCCCAGTATGCTCTGGTTGCAGTGAAAAAACAAATTAAAATACCTGTAAAGGAGGGGCTGGCTGTATATGCCTGGAATACTGAAGCAAATCCCAGAAAGATGGGACAGAGCTTACTGGACCAGGGAGTCTGGGGGCCTTTGACCGCCAAGGAAATTGGGGGGAAGGGCTTTGATCCCACAGCCAGTGCTGTGGGCCCAAGTCCATGTTACCACAAGAGCTATAAGTGAGGCCGCACCTTCCATGAGACCAGCCCTGAAGAGACCATAAAGGGGGAGGGAGTTTAGACTGCTGCATGCAAAGGGATTATGCACCCCCATTTGCTGGCAGTCCACACAGCAGTGAGAAAAAAAAAAAAAAAAAAAAAAAAAAAAAAAAAAAAAAATAATAATAATAATAATAATAATAATAATAATAATAATAATAATATAGAGCCTCCGGTTGCAGTACACCTCACACAGATTTTTAATCCATGTGGGCAGATCTCGTCAAATCCACTAGAAATAGACCAGATCCTACAACAATCTTTATTCTAGCCCTGTGGGGGATGGCTAGTAGGTGTATATTGTGTGAAAGTGCAGTAGGTGTATTTTGCGTGAAAGTAGGTATTTGTAGTTTGTAAGTAAATGTTAGTGTATCAGTAGTTGTATGTAGTGTATAAGTAGGTGTGCTATAATGATGATCATTAACATCATTATCATGACAAGTCTAAGTAAGGTAATCTTATAACCGTAATCTTTTATGTGTGCTTCATTAAACTTGATAAGCAACTGCCATAACAATATATATCTGGAGTAGACTACAATCACAAAATAAAAATATAATGTAATGAGATATGGATCACAGAATGAAAAGAAGGCTCATACGGTACAGTACTTGCACATAGAAATACATTCACACGCAACTTCACAATGCTATACACAAAAGGTAAAGCACAGCAGTATAATATCCAGAAAGCATTGACTCCTCATTGCCTGCTTATCCTCAAGTCCCATTCCTCCACCTCCTACTTGACAGTGCCTTCTGCTGGACCAAACATCTGGTTCCGTTGCTTCACTGACTCTGAAAGACTGTATCAGTGGCTTTGTATTTGCTGTAGCGCAAGGCAAGGTTTTGTTGGGGACTGTAAATGTTGTGTGTTTATACTGTAGATGTTATTAATAAGTAGGAGTTAGTAGTGTGTAATTAGGTAGATTTAAATAGGTGATAATAGGTACCAATAAGTATATTTAGGGTTATAATTAACTGTACATAGTAAGTTTGTGTGGGTAGTGTATAAATATGTATTATGTATGTAAGTACAGTATATATTGTGAATGTAAATATATTCAATATAGTGTATACAGGTATGAATGTATGTACAGTTGAGCAAGTAGAAAGTGCAAGAAAAATATGACTATATATGGCAACATCTTTACCACCACTCAAAGTTCAGCCAATCACGTTCCACCTTACATTGGCTTTGAATTCTCAGTTATTCATTCATAAATATACGAGGGATTATACTACAAAGAACTACCAGATGTTGAAATATACAGCCAAATTTTTCTTGCACTTTCTACTTGCTCAACTGTACATATTGTATAAGTATTTTCAATGAAGGTAAGTAGTATGTATGTTGTAAGTACAGTATGAAAGTGGTGTACAAACTATGCATTTCCATATACTGTTAACAGTATATAATTATACAGGTATATACTTCTTTATGCTTACTAATATACATATGATTTATTTTCCTCTATACATATGGATATAGAGAGAGGTGAGTAAATATATAGATATATTTTCTGTATGCTGTAGATAGAAATACTGTAGATACCGAGTTCATATTATAAGTACCGTTTGGTATTGTAGAAGCAATATATTAATTTGTATCTTATCTCTTTGTCTATGTATGTATCTATCCATCTATTTATCTATGTGTATGTGTTTATCCATCTATGTGTCTATCTGTCTTTTATTTATATTGGTCACTTACACCAGAAAGTATTAGTTCATACTCTAGTCAGAATTATTTTTTGAGACCAGTGACATTTCCTATTGGTATGTGTTAGTTGTTGTGGGTGAATGTTACCAGCCCTATATTCTTGGTGATTTGCCAGAGTGAATGATATGGATGGGGGGATAGGGGGTTATGAGAACTGAGAATACTTATACTAATCATCCCTAAGTGTCTCAAGCTGAATGCATCATACTTGTAGTCATCAATCTCACTGTGCACTGATGCTTTCTGGTGCAAGTATATGTATGTATGTACTGTACAGTAAACTCTTAACCTTTCAGTGCGAGAACATTGTGGTGTTTGCCCATGCTGGCTGGTGTTGGCTACAGCTCTTATTTTGTCATTGTTAGTGCCATATTCCCCTACAGCCCAGTTTTGTAATTAATGGACCATTCCAATGTAGTGAAGTGAGAGTCAAAACAAGTCAATAAATGAATGCACAAGTTAGTGGTGGGTGGGGGGCTGCACCGATCTGAACTCAGTGAAAATATTCGCTCGAGATTCACCCATCACGACAGTCAGACAAGCACTGAGTGAGCTATGGAATCCTACCCACACACAGTCAGCTATAGCCCAGGTGCACTAAATCTCGCCCAATATGGCGTAATTGGCACAAAATTAATACAAGTTGGAAATCTTGCCTCCCGGACTTCCCTGTAAGAGTGGGAAATCCAGCCACCTGGCTTTAGGGGTTAATAAGTCGGCAGAATAGGGTCTACTCTTTCTTAATTACCTTGGGTTCTAACTTCTGCAGATGCTTCCTTGGGATGGATTAAAATTCATGCACAAACCTTGACGCAGATGAGTCATGTTGCGATATCACTCAAACTAAGTCTGGGTCCCAGCCAGCTCTTTTTGTGTTCAACTGCTGTCCTCACACTGTATTACCTGGGAGCAAAAGTTTTTGTTTACTGGCTATAGAGTCGTTACCCAAAAACATCCTCACTCGTTTTAATCAACCAGAAAGCATGCAAATTAATGCAATATCACGTGTATCTACCCTAAAGAAGCTCTATTTTCGGTTAACACTATTTTTTAGTTGCACAAGATTATGCAAATGTATCTGCGTTGTCAACTAACTTCACCCCTAAAGACCGCAGACCTGTTCACCAAACTTTCCCCAGAACTGCAAAATCAGGAACTTGCTGTTAGATATATCTTATAGATTTTTCAAGGGTGAATTTAAACAACTGATAGCCTGATGGCATTTCTAGCCCCATAGCCTTATTCCTTACTGCTCTACCATCCATCAGTGAGAAAAAAGTCTCCCTGCTCATATCAAGAAAAAGGGAGGGTGGAGAGGTGGAGGCGAGTGTAGAGGGCTCTTGGGTGTGAGGGAGTGAATGGTAACAACATACTCACACAGCCAATAAGATGTGGAGATTGAATTGAGGATATGTTTACATCATAAGAGAGACAAGGCTAATGCAAAAAGGAAGAGAGGGTAATTAGTAGTTGGCAATGGAGGTGGCTTTCCCTTCTCTGGTATGGGGTGGATCAAGCCAGCACCAACTGGATTGTGTAGTTCCCATTGGCTATGGACCATATACTTCATCAGAGAGGCAGAACTACCAACCTTCAGTGATATATAAATCTTGCTCTCCAGTGGCCCCTGGGACTTGACCATTACATCATTGAGCCAATAAAGTGGTCCATAAGACTTTAGGGGTTAATAGGAAATCCATAGCATTTCTCAAGTCTTTGATTTATATGTTTATTCTCACTTTTAATAGAACAATGAATGAACTATAGCAAGATTCCCACTTTATAGTATACACATCTCTGAAAGTATGTATTTCTCAGGCTGTGAATGTATGTATGTAGGCCTATCTAGGTACTGTATCTGTGCATTTGTCTAAGTATCTATTTTTTTTCTTACGTTGAGGAAAGTAGGGACCACAGGTCAGAATCCCACTCAGTGATTTTACCTGTGAAATAACAAGAGTGAGAGAAGACCAAAGTCATGTCCAATTTTGTTCAACGTGACTAGACACATTGGGTTTGAAAGAACATAAGGGGGAAAGATGGACAGAGGTAGAGATTTCTTTCTTGACCAGTTGTGTATATACAAAATTGAGAGTACCGGTTAACTCTTGCATTAGGATGATGGACAGAAAATTGTTCAGATTGAGTAGCTAAGTGAGTGTTGTGTGCTCTCCGGAGGGGAGGAAGCATGCATTGAAAGAGTTCAAAAGAGCAATGTCCAGTGTAATAGTGATGCAACTTTGCTGTGAAGAGAGAGAGAAGTTGATGTTGTAGTGAATCAATAAGAGTGGGAGAGTTGATGAGACAAAAGGCCTCTGATTCCAGCCTGTCCAGAAGTGTTGGGAAGGTTGAGCCATCCCACACGAGAGTCGTACTCCATACGGGTGGATGAGACTCCTGTACAAGGACAGCAGCTACTTGGGGTTGAAATGTTAATTAAATCTTTGCTGCACACCCAACTTATTTATGACAGTTTTGGTTAGTGAGGTAATATGACCTCTCCAAGAGAGATTGTGAAAGAAAGAGACACCAAGAATATTAAGAGAAGAGGGGATAGTTATATGGAAGATTATAGTCAGTTGGAATATGAAGGAACTCTATTTGGGAAGCATTGAAAACCATAATTTTATCTCTGTTCCAAGTAAAGATTAGAGAAAGGTCGGAAGTCAGGCATGCCATGGCATCATCACATGATGTGGAGAGGAACTACGGTGTTAGACAATTGTCTGACTGTGTATATTTGTATATCATGATTATGTGTACTTCTTGTGTGAATAGCATCTCAGCATGTTCTGTATGTATGTTTCTCATAAATTATTATTATGATGTTACTTTTCTTATAATTTTTTACTGTTAATACTATTAATATTATTATTGATAGCAATGTTTGAAGGAATAGTCACACGATTGTGTTTTATGAAAGGGAATACTGGATTCTAAATGCTAGAGAGAGGAAGCAGGTTAATGTGATAGAAATTAAATGTTTTAGGGCTATTAGTGGAGTGAGTTAGTTGGATAGAATTAGAAACAAGACGGTGATAAGAGAGTTTTTTGAAAGGCGAAGTCTCAGTGAAAGGGCGGAGCAGAGTATCCTTAACCACAGCCAGGTTGGCGGGCAAGAATTTACCGCTGTGTCTGGGCGGCAGTTATGCGAAAAATGCTCTATTTCACTTCATCCCTCCTCCTAAACTACAATACTTAGAAACTTAGATTTAATTTCGTACTCACCATCAACTCTTTCTCTTTCCAATGAGATCAATCCCAACTCTCTACGACTCTTGGTTATAGAGATTGAAGGTGATAAAGAGGAGTCACTTTCAGCGCTAGAGTGGGGTGGTGTTTGCTCTTGATAGCTGGCCGTGGCCTCTGTCAACACTTCCTCATGCCACCCCTTGTGGAAACTCATCACTATCATATGACGACAAAGATATATCCAGTTCCCATTCAGTTGCAGAGTTTGATAACCTTGCAGGAATGAGACGGGAGTGGAAGTAACAGGTGGTACATTGGGGGGCACAGGAACAGAGGCTCGGCTATCTCTGTGGTAGTGTAGGAACTTAGCGACCTGCGCTGTGGTACTGTGACAGGCTAGACTATAGGCGGAAAGAAACAAATCCCGTCCAATTCCGCCTATTGGGCTAGAAAATAGCAATGACGGTCATAACCGTCAGCCACACTCTAGTGTATGACGGTCATAGCCATCAGCCGCACTCTAGGGGTTAAATGGTATGGCCATGTTGAACACATTAATGAAGATATATTAGTAAAGAAAGTTTACAAAGTAGAGGTGGAAGGAGGGAGGCCAAGGAGGAAATAAAAAGATGGAGGTGAAGCATCTTTGTGGAGTAGAGGACTAGATATTTGGGAGGGTGAAAGGTGTACAAGGAAAAGAGCAAATTGGTTCAAGTTGGTATATGGAAGAAGTTAAAGTTACTAGAGGGGGAACACCCGCTCTGACGAGGGGAAAATTTGGTTAGGTGAAGCGAATTTGTTGTGGAGGATAGTACAGTACTGTACAAAATTTCCTTTCACACTACAGGGTGAAGAAGAGTTAGTGAATGTAAGCAAATAAGATAGTGAGTAGAACATTCTCTCTGGCTGAGAGTGGTCATCCTTAGTTAATTTTGTCTGTTGTTTTCATAACTATTCTTCCAGATATTCTGTGTCTCATCTCACTTGTTTTCCTTATTTTCTAGGTGGTCTAGCCACCCTCCTTGTAGTAAATGGCTTTTTGTGTGATAAAGTTATTATTGTAATTATTGTTATTATTGTTATTATTGTTATTATTGTAATTATTGTTATTATTATTGTTATTATTGTAATTATTATTGTTATTATTGTTATTATTATTATAATTATTATAATTATTATTTGCATTATATTTTTTTATCATTACCACTATCTCTCTCTCTTTCACAGCTACACAGTTTGTAAAGCTAACTCTACAGAGTTTCGAGGAAAGAGGGAGAGAGGGGGGGGAGCTAGTAATACCCCCCCTCCCTACACCCCACCATCCTCCCACTCTGACATCATCATCCTCCTCCTCATCATCTTCATCTTCATCTTCGAGGTGTGCCGGTGAACGAATTACGGCACCTCTACCTGCTACTGTGAGTATTTTAGGCTGGCTTTAGATATCTCTTATCTTGAATGAATTTACTCGCTATTTATAGTATGTACAGTAATTGGCTCTTCAGAATACGGTTTGGCTTGAGAAAGTGGAAAAAAGTCTTAGAGTCTACTGTGATAGAATTAATGTACAGATAAAGGGGATGGTGTACAAGACAGTGGTATGGTAAAACCAGCAATGATGTACAGAGCTGAAACATTGCCAATAAAGGTGTACTCCTTTATATGAGATTTACATGAACAAACAGTCCTGGTGGAACCTAACCAGCTTGTGTACTGGGACCTACTTGTACATACTATACATTCTGATGATAACACTTTGAACAGTTTCAAATTCCATTCCTGCCTAATGTAAATTATAACCTACTGTTGCGAAAGGGACACCGCTGATAATACTTATAATGATAGAAAATACTGTAGTGTTCTTGTATTTATTGAGTAAGAGTGACATGTCAATGTATATGAGGGGTCACGAATCAAAAGGTCCCAACATGCCAAATTTATTGAATGACAGAAATTGCCTTCAAAGTTCGGCAATGATTTTGTGCATGGCCAATCACAGAGTGTAATGTCGCCGCATCCATGGTTTTCATTGGCCAGCCAACTATCGGCTGAACGCGCAGGTGATAAAAGTAGGCGTGCCTTTATGGTGGCGCAGTACGGGAAGTTGGGACCCTCCGACTTGCAGCAGGGGCTTGGGACTGATTCAGCCAAGGTGTTTGGGTGAAAAGAGTAGTTGTTTTCGGAGGAGTTTCGACCATATTTGCAGTGTCAAAACTTTCTAATATCTACCACCACAGGATAGAGGAAGGGTCAAAATAGTGTTATCCATCATAAAATGGTTTTCGAGGGGGGTGGCGTGTTGGGACCTTTTGATTCGCAACCCCTCATATACTGTATAATATTATAATAAGGTATAAAAGATATATAATTGGATAAATATTATATGATATACCTGTACAGTATTAAGTGTTAGTGGCAGTGATACCCCAAAATAATGTTTACAGTGATACAGTAAATATGGAATAATTATAATAAAGAAGTAAAGAGAAGTCACATACCAGGAAAATTTAGTGATATCAACATGAGCTTTAGTGCATGGAAGCTGGTGTCAGTAGCATGCATTCAAATGTGGTGGGACATATGAGGCATATGAAGTTAGTGATTTGTATATCTGGTGGACAAAATCAGCTTCACAATGCCTCCTGGGTTCCAAGGGTAAATATTTTATTTAAATAGATTTTAATTGCCCTGCTGAGTTTGATCATATTGCTGGATATAGGGGTTTTACTCTAGTGTTAGTGGCAGTGACACCCCAAAATAATGTTTACAGTAAATATGGAATAATTATAATAAACAAGTAAAGAGAAGTCACATACCAGGAAAATTTAGTGATAGCAACATGAGCTTTAGTGCATGGAAGCTATTTATCTCTATTTATCTCATCTCTCTAATCGGGTCTCTGTCACACATACTCTCTAATTATATATATTTTTCTAACCAATACACTACTACAGAATCAGATGTTTCTGTCTCTATCTACTCCCTTTAGCCTTCTATGTATCTTCTCTCTAAATCTATCCCAATCTCACACACACATTTATTCTTTCTCTCTCTCTCTCTCTCTCTCTCTGGTTGCAGTTTGAAACCATTCCTCTCCCCCTATCCATGCTCTGACCCCTCTAATGATCTCTATTTTTACCCCAGACCCTGTTGCAAAATCAGATGGAAGTGAACAAGGGCAAGATGCTCACAAGGTACTTGGACAAACAGAGGCGTGTGAGAGACAACATCTTGCTCGAACTGCAGAGAAACCCATCCAAGGTGAGCAACTGTGAGAGAGAGACAAAGAGAAGATAGAGAGATAAATAGATAGATACTGAGAGAGGTAGTATAGATAGGTAAATATTAAAGTGTTTGAAAAAGAAGGGGGGTGGGGAGGAAGACATAAATGTAATATTGATAGACATGCAATTATATAATGGACAGATTAAAATTTTAAGTGACAGATAGATAAGTAGATTAATACGGTGCATATATAAACACTGACACACACATGAACAAATTTAGAGAGATTAAAATGGACAGATTGATATAGATAATCATAGAGGTAGATAGGGTAATAGGAAACCTTATAGATATTTAAGCCTACAGTACAAACAGGTAAATATATATACAGTACAGTATTTTTGCAAATCTTTCTACTTTTTGCATTTTGGCATGAGAATGATACCATACTGTATATCAGTTTCTATATCTGTCACTATATCTGTTTATCCATCTACCTATGTAATCATCTGTCAGTAATTCAGTCTACATATTTAGCGTATTTCACCAGCTATCTTTCATTTAAGTCTCATTTCCATTCTCTCTCTCTCTCTATCTCTCTATCTCCATCTCTCTATCTCCATCTATCTATCTATCTATGATATACATAGGCCATGGCACCTCCTTGGTATGTGCATGTATCACCATGGATGTATGTATGTATAATTATAATGCATAATTATTAGTTTATTCTAATTATTTATTATTATTATTATTTATTATTATTATTATTTATTATTATTATTATTATTATTATTATTATTATTTACTATTATTATTATTATGATTTATTATTACTGTATTATTATTATTATTATTATTTGATATTAATATTATTATTACTATTATTCTTATTTTTATTATTAATATTATTATTATTATTATTATTGTTATTATTATTATTATTATTATTATTATTATTATTACTCCTTGGCTTGGATCTTCTGTGCTGGCACAGCTTGCCAATTCAAGTCAAGATTAACAGAATTGAGGAAACTGTTAGAAAATTAAATTAACATATTGCTAACTAACATTGAACCCCATGATGAATTTCAAAATCATAGTGTCAACCAGTATATGTACCAAGGTAATGCATTGACACCATACAATATTGTATTGCGGTAACGTTATTGGATATAGATGATGTACAGTATTATGAAACCTAATGCTATGTGAAAAAGAGATACATTAATCAAATCAGATTTCTTATGCTAATAATTGGAATGCTACTGTGATAGTTCTCTTAATCAATGAAGAAGTACTGTACTGGATTTGATGCAGAAATACAGATTGATGAAATTGCACCAAGAAAATATGATGAAGTGTCAAATGTGGACATTTTTTGAAAATCATCAGCCATCTCGACAATGGTATAAATAAACCCATGTGGCCTGAGGTTGATTATCAGTTGGGATGACACACACATGCACATGCACACACATACACACACACCAACACGCGCACACACATGCACATGAATACGCACATGCATGCACACAGTTAGGGTGACACACACACACTCACACAGAATTCTTGTGCAAAATTTCATCTTGTATCATCATTTGTGCTTTTCTTATAATAAGCACTATTATTACTTAATTTTGTGTTTTTTATTTTTTTTTATTATTGTACCAGTATTATTATTATTATTATTATTATTATTATTATTATTTTTATTTTTATTATTATTATTATTTTTATTTGGTGTTTTAAATATTATTATGTAATATATGTGTATATATGGTAGATTATATTTACAGTAATTCCCGTATATATTCTGTATGTATGCATTTCTATACATATGCACACTGCACCCATTTCTATGTTTATATAGATGTACGACATATGGATGTGTTGTTTTTCTATGTTTAAATTTATATGATGTATTAATTTATCTGTAAATCTCTTCTATCTGTCTATCTATCCATCCATCTGTCTATTTACTTATTCCTCTCTCACCCCCTTTCTCTCTCTCTCTCTCTCTCCCAAATCTCTCTCTCCAGTCGTTACAGAAAAACTTGGAGAAGGAATTGGAATCACTGAATCGGCAAATCTCCAAGATCCAAGATGAACTGAAGAATATGGAAGCCCAGGTATGTACACACACACACACGCACACACACACACACACACACACACACACACACACACATAGCAAGATTGTGTTTGAATATGTGTGTGTTTGACACACATGCATACATACATACATTCATACATACTGTGTACTGTATATGAATTAATATGGTTTCAGAGAGAGAGATGGGGAGAACACACACACACCTATATGATTACATACTGGTACATTCATACAGTACAATGCTCTATACTGTATATGAGTATGATCTCGGAAGGCGCGAAAATCGGCGAAAAAATTATTGTGCTCCAATTTGCTTAGTACCCTCTAAATGTTCATAATGTCTTCGAGAAATAATTAACATCTGGCAACTGTGCTGTCCTGCTTCTCTCAGTGAAACAAAAAATACCAGACTAGTGATCGCCTAAGAGAAGTGGAGGGGTAAGGGAGTAGCTATTTGTGTCCAGCCGAAATACCAGTTTGTGTTAGTGTTCACTCATTATGACCTTGCTACATACTATGGCGCCCAGGAAGCTTCAAAATGAGCCACAAATTGCATTAATATGTGCACTTGTTAAAGAGAACAAGTCCAACAAAGAGATATCTCAGAACACTGGTATATCATTGAGAACTGTTCAATGGTGGGCTAAACTTTACCAAGAGGGAGGGAGTGATGACGTACCAGCACCACACAAACCAGCTGGGTGTAAATGCAGAACATCTTCATAATCCCAAAAGACTTCAGTTAGTGAAAGAGAAGCGAGGGTACCCCATCAATTACTAGTTTTTATGAGTGCAATTTTCCCCTCCCCATTCTCAACAGGATATTGCAGGCACTGCGCCTTCTGCACTGGCCAATACTGTATATATATAAATAAATATGCAGTAACATCAAATCACCGTGAAGAAATAAGATGCAAATCAACCACAAGAGAAGAGATACAGGAATTGCAAGTACTTTCGTGTATTACATCTTCAGATAAAGTGAAAAGAAGGATGCAAAGTTGGGAGTACAATATATAATACTCTGTTAACTTACCCTGATGATATATTTATGTTGTGATACTCAAGTTTTTATATCTTTCCCTGGAAAAGATACAAAAACTTGAGTATCAACATAAATACTGTATAGCGTTTGGGTAAGTCACCAGAATTGTAGGTTATTTCAGCATATAATTATCATTGATAACCATATCAACTGGTCTGAATCAAAAGTTTTAGCCAAGATAAAATGCTTTTATGAAAGAAATGTCATTGAATCTTGTCTTTATTCTGGTACCTATCATATGTAAATATGAGCTATGGTCATTTTAAATGTGACAAAATGTTAACATATTTGGTTTTGCAAAGATTCCTGCCTGAATAGAATGTTCTGGTAGGTGAGGTGAGGTTACATTAGCCCCTCTCTTCCTGATGTTTGTGTGTATATATACTCCAACTTTGCACCCTTGTTCTCACTTTTTCTGAAGATGTAATATGAGTAAGTACTTACAGTTCTATTTTTATTCTCCTGTGGTTGATTTGCACATACTGTATATATATATATATATATGTTTTGGATCAGTATTGAAGTTCGTCAGGGGTAATGGTTAAAATTCACAAACTGCCTTCAAACCATATTAATTTATATATAGTTATGTGTGTATATCTCCCTCTGTATATTTATGTATATGTGTGTTTCCCCCTCCTCTCTCTCATTAGTTATCATAATTATTAGTTTTTATAGTTAATGGAATTATATTTAGTCAATTGTGTATGGTTAATTTGTTACCTTTTGTCTTGTTATATTTTATGTTAGTCATTACATGTAATTCACTTTATCATAATTTGTATGTGTGATTTTGTGTATGCAGTATATACATATAGATAAATACAGCACTGCAGATACAGAGATCGATAGATAGAAGGATTTATGTTTGTGTGAAAGGATAATATGTGTGTGTCCTGTCATAGTTTTTATAATACTGCTGCTACTACTAATAATGAAAATAGTAATAATAAAATAATAAAATAATACACAATAATAGAAAGAATGGAGAGAATGAGATAAAGAAATGAAGATAGATAGAAAGTGTTAGTGAGATATTGGTGGTGAGAAAAATAAAATTATCTGTATATAAAAAAAGATACAGAAAATGAGATTGCAATAGAAATATATAAAGAGAGTGAACGAGTGAGAATAATTGATTGAGAGAATATATATATTATAATATATAGTTTACTAATTTTGTCATCATTATTTTTTTGAGTTCTCATCAAGCTGTGTAATTGTTTTGTGTTGCTTTACACTTGTAATATATCTTTGTCTCTAGGCAGTATTTATCTGTTTCTATCTTTGTGAAACTTCATCTATCTCTATCAGTATATCTCTAATTTTCTCTTTCTCTATCTCTTCATCGTCATCTTTAAAACTATATTAACACTCACTATGGATTGGCCATTACACTGTATTGCTGTCAGAGAATGAAAGAAGCTACAGAGGAAAGTGGATGAGTTTAAAAGGAAACTCAAGGTAAATGTTTGTAAGAGAAAGGTGATGATCTTTGAGAGGACAGAAGCTGAAATGATTGACTTTGAACCACCACCCTATTGGGTGAAGGTGCCTACTATAGTCCTTGCGCTCCAAGGAGTCCGTTCTGGGTGTGGCAGACGTCGTGATATACCACTAGCCATGCTGCCAAATCAACCTTAGTACATTCTCTCTCTCTTATTTTCCATCTATGTGCTATTATTTTTTTTTTTTTATTCTGTGTATATTAAAGGAAGCTGTACGTATTGTATAATGAGTTTCACTTTTTAGGATTATAACTATTTGAATAAAATTTACGACACCTGGCAGCACAGATATTTCCCCATGTTGCCACGCCGAGGCGATACTGGGATACTGGACTCAATTTCCTTCCTTACCACCACCCGATAATTGGTGGTCAAATTGGCAACGTTGCACACAGGGGAATTCCAACTTCTGACCCACCCAGAATGGACTCCTTGAAGTGCAAGGACTATAGGACTAGGTTTGAGAAACTTTGGGGGGTGAGAGGATGAAGGAATTGAAAAAGTTAACATGTTTGGGAACTGTTGTTTATGCATGGGACACGGAAAGGGAAATCAAACGGAGAGCAGTGCTGGATCGACATGTCATAGGATCTTTATGGAGAATCATGAAGGGTAGGAATGTGAGCATGGAGGTGAACAGGGACTGAGAAATAATATAGGTCTACCAACACTGACATATGCTTCAGAAACATGGACATGGAATAGGGTACAACAGTCTTGAATAGGTGCAGTGGAAATGAGTTACACGAGAGGAGCATGTGGACTGATGAAGTGGGATGAGGAAAGCAATAAGAATGTGTAAAAGAGGTGTGGTCTGAGGAAGAAGACAGTTGGTGTTGAATGTGAGGTGGTTGAGTGTGATAATATATTGGGGTAGTTTGGACATGGAGAGAATGTAAGATTGGGAGTTTACAAAGAATGTGTATGGGAATGAAATTGAGGGAATGTGTAAGAGGCAGATCACCAGTCAAATGGGTGAACAGGGTGGAGGAGTACATGAGGAAGAGAAACGTGAATGGAAGGGGAGGGCTTGACCAGTCACGGAGGGAGTACTGGAACAGAGATAACTGGAGACTCTTCTACTGTGGCCACCCCCTTGAGGGGGAGTTACTGGTAGGAGAGATGAGCCAGATCTATAGATAAATAGATAGAACTGCCTTCGGGTTATTTTGCTTGTGCCACAATGCTTCTTCCTTAATATGCTGTTCCACTTTCTTCTCCCATATCATAGGTGGTCTTTTACTAATTAGTTACTCCATTCACCGGACACTCATTTATCTTTCTCAGTATTTTATAATCATCCCATTCTCTGATCATGGCCAAAGTACAGTACAGTACCTCTTTTTGTCCACTTCACATTCAATACCCAAAGTATACTCTTCCATTCCAAATGACTCGTGCACTTTAGTACATCTAGCTTATTCACATCAGCCGCCATGATGAGATAGTTCATCTCTACAGCTCTCAATTTGGTGAGGACCTCATCACTAGCTGTCCATGTCTTACTTCCATACAAGTGTTGAAAGCAGTACTGTACACTGTTCCTCAGAGACTTCTTTACTCCTTGACAGTCAAGTTTTCCAAATTACCATTTTCTTTTACATATTTCTCTCTTTTCTCTCGCTCTCCATATTACCAAATTTGCACAGTACAACTCCCAAGAACTTGAAATGTTTAACCTCTTATAGTTCTTCATTTTTCATTTTAAGTTTACATTTTTCTCCTGTTATTTGTGGGTTTTATATTTTGTCATTAAGTCTATAGTTTCATGTATTCTCCTCTTGAACACTATTATCTTGCATTTCCCTACATTAACCTTTAATTTCCTCCTTTCACACACCCTGTTGAAATTTGTGTCCACTTTTTTATGTTTTTAAGTTGTGTATTTCCTGCCAACAAGACTGCATCATCTGCATATAGGCACGTTAAAATCATCCCGTCTTTTCCTTCCATTACCAGTCTCACCCCTATAGCCATTGACCCTACCTTACATTCTCTAATCATTCTATCCATGTAAATATTAAACAACTTGGGTGCCATGACACAACCCTGTCTTCCTCCTACACTGAGCTGAAAACTATCACTTAACCTTATACCCTACCTGCACACCTGCCATTACATTTCTATAATAATATTTTAATTCCATTAGCAACTTGCCTCTCACACCATAAACTGTCAACACATCCCACAGACCCTCCAAGTCCACTTTGTTTTAGGATTTTACCAAATCCATGAATACTGCATATAGCCAACTATTTGTAGCCATATACTTCTATACCAAGAATTGCACTGAGGCTATGTAGGCAGTACTGCTCTACCCTCTCTGAAACCTCCCTGGTCTTCACCTTTTACCATTTGTTACCGTCTTCAGTCTATACATAACTATTCTTGCATATACTTTTCTTGGTATGTTATGGAAGCTAATTCCCCCTTAACTTTTTCATTCCTTTATATTCCCTTTCGTATGTACAAAGGCACAATCACTGCTTTCTTCCTTTTCTAAGGTACAGTCGCGGCACATAATCCTTGACCAGACTTCCACTTACACCCTGATCAAGAACTATGTGCCACGACTGTACACTTTGTTTTCCATACTAATTTCCATAACGTACATTATGTCTACAGCCTCCTTTCCACTTTACCTCAGCATTTAACCTGAGACTTTACCTAAGTCAGCAGCCTTGCCCATTTTAACTATCTTATTTGTTTCTCTTTTTATCCATCTGTCTCTTCAGTATTTTATCTCTGTTTTTCTTGTATTTTCCTTGCTATTAATTTTGGATGCCATGCTGTCTCTGTCTGTCTATACCATGGGTCATATGCAAGAACCTCCATTGTGAAACCATGGTAAACCCCGCTCATTGGGCAGCATTGCGAATAACTGCTTCATATTTTGTCTGTTGGTAGGTCATTGTTTTGCCTTGCAGTGTTTTTGGATAACAAATGCTTTGGTATTAATGAAATACACGCAGTGATAAACATCCTGATGTATTGTTGCATAGGACCCATATTATACCCTCGTTCTACATAAGAGGCAAGTGGCAACTTATTTTTAACATTTTCTAAATTGGCCAAAGGCCCAGCCTGGTCAGAGAGTCGAGCTACAATTCTTTAAATCTCCTTTACCCTTTCTTTCTTTTCTTTATTTTTTTAGATTATCTTTATTTTTATTTTCTTTTATTTTTTTTTATTTTTTTTTTCAGTTGCACACCCACCACCACCACCCCCCCTCTTCACCCCACTCTCCCCACCACTCCCCCCCGGACATACCACCCCCCCTCCCGGCACGCAACCGCTCCAGTATAACCTCCCACTCAAGTATGATCTCAGGCTCAAGTATGACCTCTTCCTTTACCTCAAGCACGACCTCTGGGTCACCCTCCAACCCCTCCAATTCCTCCAATCGTCTCTCCAGTCCTTCCAACCCCTCCAATCGTCTCTCCAGTCCCTCCAACCCCTCCAATCGTCCCTCCAGTACCTCCAATACCTCCTCGATTGTTCCTCCTCCTCCATTACCTCCGAGGTTGAGGTTTGGTGAGGGAGGTCATACACACAGCCTTGAGAACATACATAGACCTTGTCCTCAACACCAACAACACCATCAAGGACTAACATATGTAAGTAATTAGTAGTGCTAATTACAATTATACTAATTAGGCTTATGTAAGTAATTAATAGTGCTAATTATGCTTACTAATTTTGCTTATGGATAATAATCATCCTTGCTCATACTAACACTATTACTGTATTATATATATTGGCTGAAGATGAAATTATTACATGAGTTGTGCAATTGAAAATATTACACTGCTTTAGGCATTTTCTGCATAGTGTAATAAAATGAAGTATATATTTCCATAGATCAATAAACAGATAAATGAGCTCATAAGACTTGACAAAGGACAGACAGCATCTTCAAGCATGGAGTGATGATTGATACTAAATACTCCAGCCTGGAACTATTTAGATCTGTGACCTCACCTATCGCAGACATTTTGGCCTGTTACAGTGCCGATTGCAGACATTCATTTAAATCTTACCATGCATCACAGATGTCTGCTGCTCGAATAGAGGCTAAATCACCGGACTTTTCCAGTGTTGTCAGCTTCATGTGACCCAGTCTGTGCAATTTGAGTGGAGTTATAGACTCTCATTGTGGACACAAGTGTGTGCTGGAGATATGATCTATGATTACATGTATGGTATCTATAAGTAACCAAACGTGGCACATTACATCCTCTGGGTTATTACTCAGATGAACAGGATTACAGTACAGTATATGTTTTCCATAAAGTTGACAGTCTGTTGTTTGAAGTGTTTAGGGAGAATTCAGTACAGTATGTCAGTCCACAAGAATATTAAAATCATAGATTATGGCCCTGAAGGTGACCTTGCAAACTGTAATGCATGTCACCAGATTCCCTGTGGGGAGTTTCATACGAGAATCTTTTTGCAATGGGCCCTATGGGTTCAGCTGTTGGGATGGAGAACACACAAACATTATCAACTAATGTATATAAGACAGTGCAGTCTTTGCAGAGTTATAGGATCTCAAAGTGAATGAACATGTGCTGTGTATGTGTGTGAATGCATGTGTGAGTGTGTACTGTAATAATAGTAGGACACAATCCCCAGTACCTCTCGGATTGATTGGCTAGTGCTCTTAACCTCTACGCTGTGGAGACACCCGTAATAATGATAATAATAATACGGTACAGTAATATTAATAATAATACTCATATTCTTAATACAATTTTTGTAATGGTCTGTTGGTGTCCCTGTTCTTTCATTCGCACAATTTCTCTTTGACCACCTTTCTGATTTGACTGGATATTAGCAAACCCACAGGCATTACCTTACTGTGGAATGTCATGTTAGATTTTCTTATTTAGTTTGTGGGCAGAGGTGGCTTTGATACTAGCTTCATGCTTGGAGCATGTTGCTGCCTGTCACCTCAGGTCAAAACAACATGCCAAATGCCAAATACTTTTCATTTTCTGTAAAAAAAATTACAGGAATTATTAATTCCATTTGTTTGTTGATTGGTGTAGGGAAGAATAAATTTAAAAAGTTGTTGACAGAATTATATTGAACTTCACAGGAATATTGGGTATTATGATACTGTAACAGAAGTCATTAAATTTTGGTACAAACAGATCAGAGAAGAAGGTGAGGAGTGGATGCACTGTGGATTTTTTTTTATAAGAATAGGGATGTACTATGGGTTGGTTACATCCATGGACTTTATTGGGAATTTCCCAAGGTATACACTCAATCGAGTCCCCTTCTAGTTTCACTTGCAGCCATTCTATATATTACACTTTTATATGCCTTAATTACATGTAAATGACACACAATAATTACACAAGTTAATAAGTTAAAATTATTGTCTTGGTTACATTTGCATTAATTATATTTTCTTTACTGACAAATTTTTATTACTAAAAGTATGTGTATGTGTGTATAGTTGTATACATGTCTGCGTATATATGTATATAAAATAGAATAGATTAGAATACATTTATTGGTCAGAGTTTCACTATAAAAGTATGGATCAGAGCCTCTCTCTAATATTGACACAATATTCAGAGATATTCACAGATAATTGCCTCAATAATCTAAAAAACTTGGCAAAGTATGTATGTATGTAAATTTCTGTAGTGTGTTTAGTATGCATATTGTATATATGTATATATAACCTACTAATACAATGCTTCAGTTTCACGGTAAGTCATCCATGCACATATGCATACATATATATCTATACATCCACATATACATTGACATTACTATGCATACAACCACCTGTATACAAGTCATACAATTATATACAGTACATACAGTTTCATACTCACCTATACATATATAATCTTATTTGCATGTGTATATTTATGTCTATATCTGTTTTAGTTGAATGTGTATGTATATTTATGTAAGTATATGCATGTATATGTGTTGATTAAAAGGAGTATAGTTAATTGTATATATATGTATAAAGAGATATATATATGGATAGACAGACAGATTGATAAATAAGAATCCTAATGAAATGGTATAGATTGAAGTAAATAGATAGAATGTTAGGTGGATAGATAGATGATTAGAAATGGAGATAGGTAAGTGGATAGATAAATAAATACATTGAAACTGTACTTAGGTAGATGGATGTATAGATAGGGTGATGGATAGATAGATAGATACATAGAAACAAGGTTGTATAGATTTATGTGATAAATACAAAGATAGGTAGATAGTTAGACAGATAAATAAGCTAATGGATAAGTAGAGAAAAACATGAATAAATGAATATATAGAAGAAATTTAACCAACTAATCTTACTCTAATAGAATAACATTTACCTACTAACATATTTATTATGCATAATTTATTAATGCAACTTTAATGAAATAGATTAGGGTGTTGTATTCTGTTATGTCTGTGTGTGTAGGTGTATATTTTGCTAACACTGTCTGTCTCGCTCTTTATTTCTACCTGCCTATCCATCTACTTAACTATCCATTTATCTGTCTATGCCTATCTGTCCATCTCAGCTATCTAACTATCCACCCATCTATGTATCATGCTATCCATCAATCTGTGTACCTGTCCACCTATCAATCTGACTATAACTATCCACCTATCTAATATATCTGACAATTTATCTCCCTGTCCACCCATCTATCCATCCCTCCACCCATTGTTCCACCCACCCATCTATCCATCCTTCCACTTGCCCATCTATCTGTCCATCCATCCATCTATCCATCCCACCACCCATTGCTCCACCCACTCATCTATTTGTCCATCCATCCATCCACCCATTGCTCCACCCACTCATCTATTTGTCCATCCATCCATCCACCCATTGCTCCACATACCCACTCATCCCACCCATCTATCTCTCCATACACCCACTCATCCCTTCATTTAATCTCTCTCTCCATACACCCACTCATCCCTTCATTTAATCTCTCTTTCCATACACCCACTCATCCCTTCATTTAATCTCTCTCTCCATACACCCACTCATCCCTTCATTTAATCTCTCTCTCCATACACCCACTCATCCCTTCATTTAATCTCTCTCTATCTATCCATCCCTCCACCCATTGCTCCACACACTCACTCATCCCTTCATTTAATCTCTCTCCATCTATCTATCCCTCCATCCATTGCTCCATACACCCATTCATCCCTTCATTTAATCTCTCTCCATCAATTGCTCCATACACCCATTCATCCCTTCATTTAAACTCTTTCCATCTATCCATCCCTCTATCCATTGCTCCACACACTCACTCATCCCTCCATCTAATTTCTCCCTCTCTCTGTAGTCTGCCAGTTCAGTATCTGAGCCTGGAGCCAGACTCGCCTCTTCACATCACCGGGCCAAGTCATCACCGGACCCGCTATCCTTCCAGACACAGATCTATCCAGGTCAGTTGATACCTGCATTATTGTTGTTTTATTATTTTTGTTATTATGGTTATTATCATTATTATTTTTATTATTATTATTATTTTTATTATTATTATTATTTTTATTATTATTATTATTTTTATTATTATTATTATTTTTATTATTATTTTTATTATTATTATTATTATTATTAGTAGTAGTAGTAGTAGTAGTAGTAGTAGTAGTAGTAGTAGTAGTAGTAATAGTAGTAGTAGTAGTAGTAATTTTATCTTTGATGTTCAGCAGTGCAATAATTATTTGAGAGTAATAGTGTTATAGGATTGCTTGCTGTACAAACTTAGCTTTTTGAATAATACTCCAAACAAACCAAATCAATACATGACCTTGATGGAGATAAAAGGAGCTTGTGTAACTGCTCCTTAATTAAAACTTGTTGGCATCCAGGGTAAAGAAAGGTCATTTCAGAGAATGTCCAAGCACACAATACATATGTACAGATTTCAGTTAAAATACAACATTTATTATATTTCATAAATTTATTTACATGTCTCTTCTTAGATTATCATAGAATAAAATGGCAAAATTGCCTGGAACCCAGTCCCTGCACACGTGGCTCTATCAGGCCTCATCACTTAATCACAAAATGGCCATACCTGGCTTTCATAGTACAGTACTGTACAGTAATTAGATTCTTAAGCCTGGATATTTCCACCATCCTTCATTGCAGTATATGGGATATTTTAGAGGAATGTTCCATTGAAATATTTTTGTAGTATTTATATTATTGCTATCTATATATAATTTCACAAAGTGACTATATCAGTCTGTCCGTCCGAACCTAACTACTCCTAGGTCCTTTGAGATATCAACACAAAATTTTTTGTGGGTAATTCATATGTTTATGGGGTTGTAATGAAATACTTTTGAAAGAGATCTGAAGAAAAAAGAAAGTTTAATTTATTCAAGTAGCGAACGTCCAGCGCCATTTACACGAGTTATCTTTAATTAATGAACCTTTCATTTGTTTACTGGCACAGGTTCACTCAGCGACTACCACCTCTCGGATACAGCCTCTACAACTACCACCGACTTTAATACAGCAAGCACTACTACCAGTTCTTCCATTATCCACGAACCACCACCAGGCACTCCGCCTCCCCCTTATGGTCACCCCCCTCATTACCTACCCCATGGGGAGGAATATGATGAAAATTACTGTTATATTCCTGATGAAGTGAGTATGCTGGAATTTATCAGGATATATCTTAAGTGTTTTAGTATATTAGATATGTTAGGGTAAATCCTATTAATTGATACAAGAGGTGTATTCTTAATGTGTTGGTGTAGCCAGGATACTTTGAAGAATAATCAGATCACCTAAAAAAAAAACCCAGACATTTGGCAAGGACTCGACCTGACATTCATTTGGATTACAGTCCCCCATGCTGTGTTATGTTGATTGCAACAGGAGATATTGGTGTGACTCTAGTAACTGTCTTGATAAATGTGGTGGTGAGGGTTAAAGAGTGTTTTAGTAAGCATAAATAAAGGAAAGGGGGACACTATAGAAAGGTGTATCTACAGAGAGCTTGACGTTGTTAGATCAGACAATGATAGGTATGGAGAGAATGACTGTACTAAGAGTATAATTAGGAACAGAGTGAATATAAATGAGATAAAGTTTGGGCTCATGTAGAGTAGAGGGACAACTGATGCAGTCTTTGTGGTAAGGCAGCTAGAAGAAAAATTTCTGGGAGACTTGGAGAATATTTTTGACAGAGTCCCTAGAGAAGAAGTTAAATGGGCCCTGAGAAAGCTGGGTGTTAAGGAATGAAATATGAGCGTGGTTGTAAGAGTATATAAAGGGACCAAAACTGCAGTTAAGAGTTCAGGGTGAGGTGTGTGATGTATCTCAGAATGGGACTGCCATGGGAACTCTTGTATGCTGATGATTTCGTGCTGATGGCAAACAACTTGTAGGGAAATAAAGGTAATGTTTCACAGGTGAAGGGGGAATGGAATCCAAGGGTCTGAAAGTTATTATTGGCAAAACTAAGATGATGGTTAGCAGGGAGGAAGAAGGTAATGTTGTGGAAAGCAGGGATTGGCCACATGCAGTATGTAGGAAGGGGTGTTGGTTAATTCAGTATGATTCAATATGAGGAGCCTCTCTCTTTACATGAGAGGTAGAATCTGTGCTGCTTGTGTGAAGAGTGCAATGCTGTATGGTAGTTTTAATGTGAAGAGAAAAGAAGACAACTGAGTGAGGAATGTTATGAAATGTGTAAGTTGAGAGGAAGGCCAGGGAAGTCATGAAATGCAGTGCTTCACAGTGATTAAAGGTAATGATATAGTTTGTTTTGGCATTTTTGGAGATGATGGATTACTCCAAACTATTTCAAGCAACAGGCTAATTTTATTTTTAATTGACCTGATCTGTTTCCTCTCATAGTTTGGAGGAATTGCATGCCTCCAATGTACTCATAATATACTACCTCCTTAAAAGTGAAGCAACTGAGCAGACTTTTTAAGCCAAACCTATTGGAAGAATGTTGTCAACAAGAAATAGAATACTAACATACTGACATGGTAAATACCTTTAAAACAAAAAAAATGAAATATTTTAGGGAGTAGGATGTTAATTAATGTTATATTCCTAATGGGGTGAATATAACTTAGTATATTGGGGTATATTAAGATATATTCAAGGGTAATGGGATATAATATTGGGTATACAGTAAATGAATATATGCTGGTTGATTATAATGCATATAAGTATACTATACATGTACTTTGTTATATATCTTTTATTTCTTGCAGGTTTTCAGTATATTATTTTTCTACTGAATCAATGCCTATCTTCTTCTATGAATATTTTCTATCTATATACAGTATGTGTTATCATATACTAAGCATAATCTTTAATAGTTTATATCTTTCCAGATTATATATACATACTAGACATATCTATAAATAATATAGTATACATATACAGTACATCACTATATTTGACTAAATTAAGTGTTATGTATATGACTAACTAATATATGCATTAATGTATGTATGTGTTATTGTAGTATTAGTATTATTTTTATAACAATCAAAGTAGGTAGGTAATTAACACAATACTTTGTTGATTATAATTAACCCATTACAGTACTATATATCATTACTGTAATTGCACTTGTAAGTAACAATTACCAGTACTATTATTACTACTACTACTATTATTATTACTGTACTAATACTATTACTAAAGCTGCTGCTACTACTACTACTGCTCTAACTGCTGCTACAATAATAATAATAATTGCATCTTGATAAGTATTGTAGTTAATGGAGTTAAGAATACATTATTTAAGTAGGAGATTAATGATAGATACACCGATGGGTAAGTAAACAAATAGATATGGTACAGTATCTATATAGATAGATATATAGTCAGATAAATAGACAGACAAATAGATAAGTAGGTAGAATGATAGTTAGACATGTAGATAAATAGACAGACAAATAGATAAGTAGGTAGAATGATAGTTAGACATGTAGATAAATATGATTATACATGTGTACAGTACATAGGCTTATGAAACCACAACACAACATAATTATATATCTTTAGGCCTTCATGGGAAAGCCCACCCCAGACCTTCCCCTTCCTCGGGGACTCGGGGCTGTTTGGTCAGACATCAAGAGGAACTTTAACAACAAATACCATCCCAGATTTCAGATAATGTTGTGCAAGTTTATATTGTCACATGGTAAACTCAAACATCCAAGCCCTGTAGGTTTCTTGACTGACAGCCCTATCACCAACAACAGACACCCTATTCAGTTCTCTCTAAAGACCTATATTTCATTGACAAACCTAGCATCACTTTAATGTGAACACTTAATGTACTCTTCTTTACAGTTGTTCAGAAATCCCACGAGTACTGTAATGTGGGTGTGCTGTTACTCTCTGACCTCACCATGATAATATTGTAGCCCCTCAGCTCATAAACCAATGGATAGGTACAATACCTCAAAAAAGTATTGGCACTCAGATGATTGATATTTTCGATATATTGTAAGTTGTGGGTCACTCGTTTCTCGGGCATGTTCAGATCACGTTGCTGATTTTTCAAATTGTTTTCCAAAAAAAAAGAGGGCTGATACTTTTTTGAGGTATTGTACAGTTGAGCAAGTAGAAAGTGCAAGAAAAATATAGCTGTATCTGGCAACACCTCCACCTCTACTCAAAGTTCAGACAATCAAGTTCCACCTTACATTGGCTATGGGTCCCCAGGTATTCATTTATAAAGATACGAAAGCTTCCTACAAAGAACTGCTAGATGTTGCCATATATAGCCATACTTTTCTTGCACTTTCTACTTGCTCAACTGTACTTGGTGATCAAATGGGCAAATAGATAGGTAAACAGATAATTTGGAAAATGAAATGGTCAGCTAGATGGAAAAGTAGATAGATATCCAGTACTAGATATACAGAATGACAAATCGTCTCACCCATGGAATATTTGAAAAGGATAGACAGTAGGTAGATACAGGATAGATATACATAAATGGATGGATAGATTGGTACACCAAGAAAAACAAAGATAGCTTGATTCATTAGTAGACAGACACAGATAAAGAAATAGGCATATGAATAAATAAAATACTATTAAATACACAAATAGTTGGACAGATAGACACACAGACAAGCAAACCACTCATCCATTAGCTAGACAGACCTATGCACCAACAAACAGACTACTCGTCCATTAGCTAGAGTCCAGTGGTTCTCAACCTTTTTCAGTCCATTCCCCCCTTCATGAATTCTCAACATTCATGGGACTCCCCTGCATATTTTCCCAAATCCCACCCCGCCAAAAAAAAAAAGGTTTAAATAAAATAAAAACAAAATGTTGATGAAGAGAACACTTGCTTTATTTAAGTCTTCTGCCAGGACAGAGTGATGCAAGTTTTTTTTTTTTTTTTTTGTCCATGACAAGAATTTTATAATTTGTGACAGCCCGCCATTCCCCCCGTAAATTCTTGCCATGGACCCCTTGGGGTCCATGGCACCCAGGTTGAGAACCACTGAGCTAGACAGACAGATATACACCCCAACAAACAGACTACTCATCCATTAGCTAGACAGACCTATGTGCCAATAAACAGACTACTCATCCATTAGACAGACAAACAGATAAAGACCCCAACAAACTGACTACTCACCAGTTAGACAGACAGATGCACCAACAAACAGACTGCTCACCCGTTAGACAGAAAGACGATGCACCAATGAACTAACAGACTACTCTACTCACCTGTCACTCACCCTCACTTCAGATGCCGCCACCTGGAGTGACTGGAATGACTGTCAGTAATCCTGGCCAACCCATCCTCAGCATGGAAGATGAAGAGTTCAGCGACACTGAGACGGTGAGCAGGAGCGGGTCAGGAGGATGTGTGTGTGTTTTTTGTATCAAGGAAGGGGGCGGGAAGGCGAGATGAAAAGATGTGGTTGTGTGTGTGAAGGAAGAGGGTGGGAAGTCTGGAAGGAGAGAGATATGTGGAGTGTGTGAAGGAAGAGGGTGGGCAGGAGAGATGTGGAGTGTGCGCGTCAAGGAAGAGGGCGGGAAGGAGGAAAGGAGAGATGTGGTTGTGTGTGTGAAAGAAGAGGGTAGGAAGTCTGGAAGAAGGGAGAGGTGTGGAGTGTGTCAAGGAAAAGGGTGGGAAGGAAGGAAGGAAAGATGTGGTGTGTGAGTCAAGGAAAGGGGTGGGAAGGAGATGTGGTGGTGTGTGTGTGAAATAAGACAATGATAAAATGAACATGTAAAAGAGAGAAATGGAGATGGTTAGAGATAGAGAGATTGGAAATAAGAGTGGGGGTTATGGTTTGTATGCATGAGAGAGGGTTAGACAGAGAGCGAGATAGTGTGTTTAAAAGAGCATGTGTAAAAGAGAGTATGAGTGTGTGTGTGAGAGAGAGGTTAGGAGGTAAAATAGATAATGTGTGAGAGAGAATTATAGTACAGTGTATGTGGAAGAGATGGAATATGCACTAATTATAATAATTTTTCATGAACTGAGTGTGCAGCACCATGCGGTACTATTTCCAGGTCACTATCAGCTGGGAGCTGGTAACACTTACTTTTCAGGCAAGAAGTTGTTACAAATAATGCTCCGGGACAGAATTACTCAAAATAACATTAATCCCGTATTAGAATGATATTTTTTAACTGTATGAGCTGTGAAAGTTATGATAATGCTGGTAGGACTGTAATATCCTATAAATCAAAGAATTATGTAACTAGCAACCACACACCGTCCTCTCCTCCAATCCTACTCCCCAGCAATCATTATTGAAACAGTTGCTTTATGCAAAGTAATGCATTACTTGATGTTATAGAATCAGTTAGACTTTGTGAAGTTTCTTAAGCTCAATTGTGCTGAGAGGATATGAGATTTTAATGTGCAGTATAAGCAGGGATGGAGTGAATACAAGAGTTGTGTATTTGAATATGAATACACTAAAATACTGTTAATTCGAATACAGATACGAATACTTCATCAGAGTATTCATTAATGCATTCATGAATATATACTTTTCGTTGAAAAATAACTTTTTGCAAACGGCATAGCACTGTAGTAAAGTTATTCAATAGTAAAATGACTTCATGAACTTAAGACTGATGCCTGTATTCAGTACAAGTTTATCACACCTACTTTAATTAAGTAGAAATATTAGTGTGTTTTTCCAAGATTTCCAGTATATAGCTAATCAGTTTTGAAAGAAACACACAACAAAATAAATCAAAATATATAAGCCCAAAGCCCAGTCTTTCTTTACTAGCCTCATGTTGTAGACCTCACTTCTATTCTTTGGTGTATTATTTTTTTTTTTTTTTTCTTCTTCCTTCAATTTTGCTACTTTTTGTGAAACTGAATGGTGATATTAAAAAGCGTAGGGTATTTTACAAATATCTTGGTGTGAACAGTCCGCAGCACTATAATACATGTGGTCACTGAGAGCAAAGTTTATAGAACAATTTATGCTCCAAATTATATAGCAGGTCACTGGTGTAGGTTATTGTCATATTATCTTGCGATAGACCCTGTATTTACAACCATGTATAAAGTCGTCATTTATACACCTTTACAGTTTGAAGATCACGGGCCATTCCAATCACTCAACAAGCTATGGAACCACAATGCCTACCTTGCAGTCTTCATGAACTATATTATCTCCAACTGTGACTCATCTAGTATGGTGAGTATGAGCCTGTTTAATGGCTCTTGTGGTGGGAAATTTATCTAGCTGTCTATCTCGAACAGACAAATGGAGAGATGGCTTGAGTAATATGGATAGAAGTAGTTTTTGTTTCTATCCAAATTCTACCTTGGTGTATTCATTGGCTTCATTATATCAAACTGTGCCTCATCTGGTATGATATGTATTGGTCTTGTTTGTAGCTCATTTGGTGGCTATTTTACCTACTAGGTACCTGTCTCTATCCCAAATGGTGGATTGATAATTGGATAGATAGATTTAGAGATAGAGCAAAAAAAGAGAGAATTTTAGGCAAAACGCATACAAAAAACATGCATACTAGCAGTAAGGGCGATATGTGTTTCTTTAGGTGTATTATGTACAATATATAATATAGATAAGCATGGATAACCAGTATAAAGACTAATATCCATCATCTATCCCTTTACAGTTCTTCTATATCATCACACATCTCTACAAGCAAGGCATAGGCAAAGACATGAAAAGATGGGCTTATGAAATCACTTCAAGCTTTCTGCTGCCCGGTGCTGTGAGTATGTCTGTCTGTGTGTCTATCCTTCCTGCTAGCCATCTGTCTGTCTATCCTATTTATGTACTTGTATATTTTTTTTTTTTAACTAAGTGTGTACTACATTTTTCGACATATCCATCTGTATCTTTTAATAGTATTTATCTATATAATTAAATATTTTCCTCTTCTATTTATTATGAATCTGCCTACCATCTGTATATGCCAAATCATCTACCAACCTATTTATTACTGTATCTAGCCATATCTATCTATACATGCATTTATCTACCTGCCTGCTCATCTATTTGTATTCTTATCCATCTATCTATCCCTATCAGCCTATCCATCTGACTCCATATTTAACTGTGTATCTGTTTATCTGTCCATCCATCCACCCATCAATGTCCTATCACTGTTCTCTCTCCACAGCCTCTGAGACTAAACATAGAGGAGAATATTCTTCACGAGATTGACGAGACACTACAGAATGAACTAGACAAGGAGGAGATACTTAGAAAGGTATATTTATTAGTGAATCTGTATATTGACAAGTAGATGTAAATAATTGTAAATGGATTTGTGTTGTGTTTTGTCCAAATCTGATCCTGTCAAATGGTATTACATGGACAGCTGGCACTATGACGCCAATCAAGCAAGAGAAATGCCCAATTCCAGCAAAAACGGGCACAGGACTTTAATATTTCTCAGTATCTGTCTGTCTATCCATCTATACCCTTTCCTATGTGTACCCATATATCTTTGGTTCTCTATGCACATATCCGTCTCTCTGCAGGTGTCCTGGAGGGCTAGGCTGTGGTGTAGGTAGGATTTAAATGAGTAGTATGAAAACTTTCATAAATAAGTCCAGGTGTTGATCCCTTATTTCTCCATCTGTCTCTCTCTCAAACAATGAATTTATCAATGTGTCTATCCCTACATTTAGCTAACAACTTTATCCATCTATCCACAGGTATTTTGGAAGGCTAGACAGAGGTGCAGGGAGGACTTGAATGAGCAGCTTGCTGACTTCCGCAGCAAGAGGAGTGCTGGCCTTGGACCAATATTTGGGCCTCCAGACCACCAACTTGAGGAAACCATACACAATAAGACTAAAGAACTTTCTATAGTAGAAAACTTATTTGTGCCCTGCTTGGAGAGTGTATCGTAAGTGTTTTATGAGTTTTGGTAGTGTTGTTAGCATCATAAGTTGTGAGCGGTAATATACGATTTGGGTGACTTGAAATGTTTCTGGATGAGTTTGTAAGTGGTGAAGTGTGATGTCAATATTTATAAGTGTTTTATTAGTGTTATAAGTGGTGTGCAGCAGCTCTGCTATACCCTAAGGTCTAATGTGAGCAAATGTTTAAACCCTTGGAAAATCATTAATGATAAACTGTCTATCTGAATATGTCAGAAGAATCTCTAGTTCTCCCTGTTCCAGCACTCCCTACTCACTTGGTCAAGCCCTCCCTCTCATACTCTTATGTATTGTTCACCCATCTGACTGGTGGTCTGCCTCTCTTACCCGGATCTTCAATTTTGCTCCCATACATCCTTTTAAACTCTCCATCTTACATTCTCTGTCCACAGAAACTTGAACTCGTTTACTTTTTCTCTCTTCTCACCTCCCAACAATATATCACATCCAGTCCCATTTGGCACTCTTACCCCTTAGGGTGTTGCAAAGTTTACTTCTTCAGATTCTGCTCTCTCGAAGCCATCACGTTACTACCATCATACACATTTAGTCTCCTTCTTTTGCAAACGCCCTGAAACTCGTCTAATACAGGATGGTTGAATTACAGTCATTAAGAAAACACTGATGCCTAGGTGCAGTGAGACATGAGGGTATATAAATGTTAATAGTATCCCTCTTTTCCTTCCCACAATGAGAGGAGATGGAAAATCCATATAAACATTTTGTGGTGTAAAGAGGTATGACAAACATTGTTTTTAGTCCTCTCAAATTACAATTTTCAAATGGAACAATCACATCACAGAAAATATCCAATCTTGTATCACATAACATAATATATGACACTATAGAATTTAAAAGTGTTAGATTACCAAATCTCTCATATTGTCATTTTGTATGAAAACAAAAGCTTTGCACTTTGATAGATACCAATACCAATTAGACTATGTTTCTCGGACAGGTTCCTCTGCTTTGAAAGTCAAAGTCATTGGAAACTAACCCCTGAAACACTTTTCTGCATCCTAACATAACACCATAAATGGTTTGGTACTCCATACTAAGTGTTACTCTTATTATTATTATAATTATGATCATGTTTGCTTAATAGGCTATGTTAACATCATCTGTATGCAATACTTCTTGCCATGTAGTTAATGAATATTCAGTAATATGACAAGGGAAAAAATATATGTTTCGGCACTTAATGCTTCAGCCAATCACATCCATCTTTACAAAGGTTGTAGGTTCTGAGTGATCCATTGATAGAATACAAGAGGTGCATACACAATCACTACTACCATTTCACTCTTCCAAACTTGAACTTTACATACATGCATCTTGGACTAACACATACATAATCATTCATCACTCCACTCCTCATTCATCAGCAGACCCACACCCTCCTTACATCTCTCATTTTCACCTACACCTGCTCTTACACACTTCACACTGTCCCATTCATCTAAACCATTCCCTTTCATCTTTGTTTCACACATTCCCAACACATCCAACCTTCTGTTCTTAAACACATCTATCACTTCCATTCTCTTTTGCAAAACATTCACACCCCTTACATAAGTTACATTCCACATAGCTATACTTACCTGCCTAGTTCTGCATGACCCCTGATTAGGCAAGGGGTCCAGCTCCGAGGCTAAGTGAACCTTTGGTGGGGGCGTTTTTAGAGAGCAAGGTGTCCAACCATCACTCCTCCCCAAGGCTGACTGCACCATTACAAGAATGGTTCACGGTGGGGACGCCACTTCCCTACGCCATCTATCTATCAATTTATTACTATCTGATTATGTCTATCCATCAAATGATCCTTCTTGCTATCATCTTATATATCTAATTATCCATCAGTCTATCCATTAAAGTATCAAATAATCCATCTATTTATCAAATCTTCCTACAGTATAGCTATCTATGAATATGTTAAACTTTCAGTGTGTTCCTCCATTTATCTACCTAACTATCCATCTGTTTATCAAACTGTTCACTTACTCTCAGTGTACTCCTGTAACCATCCATCTGTGTGTGTGTATACATATTGCACTAACCATCCATCCATCCATCCACACAGGGACGACCTCAAGAATGCCACAGACCAAATGCTAGTCACAGCATCGAGTCTAGCCACTATCCTCCTCAAGTATTTTGGGGTCCGCAGCCAACAAGCCCACCAGTTGATAGACAGGTGTCCCCTCTACGTCAGCAAGGAACGGGTATTGCATAGGAAAATATTCAGAGGCAGTAAGAAGGTGAGGAGAGGGGATAAATGTTGGTATTCTGTTAGTCTGTATATTTATTTATTTTCTTATATCTATAAGTAACAATATTTAACCTGACGGTCAATTGCAGAAGAGGGAACAAAGAATTTTGTAAAATTTAATTCCAGCAAAAAAAATCTATCTCAGATTTGCAGCTGTTCTTTCAAAATTTCAAAATTCAGAGTCACTGTAACATCCAGTTTCTCCTGGAAGTCTCATAAAACTGCCAAAGCTAAAAGTACATCCAAGAAACTTTGTATCTTGTTCAGGTTCTGCAGGTTGTTCATTCCCCCTCAACTATTAAAGCTTTACAAGGGTCTTATTGGTCTGTGTATGAATGTGTGGTCACTGCCCCATCAGTGACCACATACACTCTTCTACCCTCAACCCTTTATCTCTGCACTGTAGCATTGGCTCTTTACTCTCTTCTATGGTTATTTGATGCCATCCAGAGGAAGGTTGTCCACCTCATCAATGACAACACACTCTCCTCTGCCATGAGCTCCTTATCATTCCATTCTAGCTTTACCTCCCTTTTTCACTTCTGCTATTACTTCTACCATCACTGCCCCACAGAACTTGCAAACTGTATATCACCTCCACTACTTTAGTCCCACAGTACTGGAAGCACAATGGATGGCCTCCCATAACCACTGTGTCAGCCTATCCAATCGCAGATTAACATGTCATGATATTCGTTCTAACGTTATACCTACTAAATTATGGAATGATTTGTCATGCTCTATATACCCCCTAACTTATAACACCTTCAAAAGGTTTGTGAATCGACATTATTTGGATATGAACTAATGATTTGTTCTTTTGCATTTTTTCCAGGCACAGCTCATTACCCTTGCTTTTGCTTTACCCATCAAAAGAATTGTCTGTATTTGCCTTCTATCTATCCCTCTATTAAATTCTGAGTATGTAGCTATCTACCATATATAATTTAAAGTTCTATCTATCTATATTGTTCTCTATGTCTCGACCATTATAGTGTACAATATACAGTATAATTATTACAGTAATCAATGTAAAAATGAATATCTATGTATTTGTTTCTCTATCTATCAAGTTATGAAGCCAAGTCTATGTTTCATTATGTATTCTCATACACTAATGTACTCCACCTCCATTACGAGTACAGGTCTCCCTCTATTCCCTCTATTTACAATTGGGTTACGTTCTCTAAAACCTGATTGTGTATCGAAAAATTGGATACCAAGGCATAAATAAAATGGCGTAAATAGAGATTAGCTTTCGAAAAAAAAAAAAAAAAAAAATGTCATACATGAAAACAAATTGTAATATGGACAGAGGTATGAAAATAGTATGTATATTACTGTACCTTTCTCTGGAGGTTAATTCGCACTTCTACGAGTCTCTCCAAGGCTAGAGAACGATGAACCCAGTTCTGTCCCTACCGAGGCTAAGGGACAGCAATAGTCTTGCAATGCTCATTCATTTAGTGGTTGTTTTCTCGGCTGCTTTTTTCACTTCCAATGAATTCTTAATCACAGGAGAGACTGTAGACTGGGCTAGGCCAGGAACACGTGCTATAGGAATTGCGCCCTCGTTACTCTCATGCCGACTCACATTACTAAGTTTGGTTTCCAAGCACAGGCGTTTCTGTGCCTGTTTAGCCTTACCCTGAAATATATTGGCACTTGCAGAACGCTTGGAAGCCATTGCTATTTGATCACAACAGTAACACATGTAAAAATCCAAAGTAAAATCAATCAGGAACGGAAACAAACACTCACGTAGCATACTGAGTGGTGGCGCGAGAAGAACTAGTGATAATGAACTTTGACCCAGCTTAACTGAACACTGTGACCAGGAGGGAGCAGTGATCGCTCCATTGAAGGAACAAACACCTGTAGAGATGCGCTGCGGGTGGATGATTGTATATGTGAGTTACACCATTTGGAAATAGAAATATTTGTACTAATATTCCTCAGTATGCGAAATATCGTAAATTGGTAAATGGTATCGTATGTAGAGGGAGAACTGTATCTGTATATCCTTTAATATATTTAAGTTTTGTATGTGTACCCATGTATAATTATGTTTTCTCATGTATATTTTCTCTATTCAGCAAGTATACAGAGATCATCACTTCATACAGCAGACGTACTACAGCGTAACATACTGCAATCACTGTGGCTTGATAATTTGGGGAATTGCACCACAGGGATATCAATGTAATAGTAAGTATTTAATAGTTGTATTTATAGTAATAGTATCGTGTTTTCACCAGTATATGTTCAGACATGTATAAAAGAGTGTGGCTGCATTGTAAAGTGGACTGGCTTCAGGCTCCTAAACAGAAGTGAATGCAGTGAATTATTTTCCTTGCTTTCCATTACTGTTTGCTGATGATATGGTATTGGTGGCAGTGTCAGATAAAGAACTGAGTATGTTTGTGCAGGAGTTTGGGCGGGTGTGCAGGAGGAGGAAACTGAGAGTGATCGCAGCAAAGAGCAAAGTATTGAGATGTAGGAGGGAGCAGAGGGTAGAAGGATGAATATAATGCTAGATGGTGAAATATTGGAGGAGGTGGAGTGCTTTAAGTATTTGGGGTCAAAGGTGACTGCATTGAGTGTAGCCCATGGACCGGCTGGATACGGGAGGGGGAGTTTGCCCTTTAGTGAAGTGGCAGAGGTAAACCAGCTTTTGAAGTTGGGCCTTGCTGTGGATGCAAACATAGCTGTACCCCTTGTAGTTCCACAAGGAGATGCGGTTGTGCTGTGGAGGTTGCTCCCTCCTTCAGCAGGGATTGGGGAGTTGAGATATGGAGTGTGTATGTGTGGGAGGTGAGGAGGAAGTTCTACATTTGTGTTTTGGAGGGTGTGCGATGCGATGGGGATATCTCCAGCGTGGAGATGAAGGCCTGGTATATGTATGTATGCTTACCATTCATGGGGATATTGTTGATTATAAAGTGGTGCAGTAATTTAAATGTTCAACATCATCATAATCATCAGTATCCCATTTCCTATTTTTCAAGGGGTGGGGAGGTTTTAGCGTCAAGTAGGACCCTTGGCAGGCACGGGGTCCAGCTTAATTTATCATGAATTTCCATTACTTATATGTTTCATATGTTGTTGCCATATCTTCAGAAATTTCTAGTCTTGGAGTTAATCTTGATTAACCAGAAACTTTATTAACTGGTAGTTCAATATCCCCAAGAATTCTGGATACTGTATCTGTACAGTATACACATACTCTTTTTCAAATTTTACTTTCTTTAATCTGTTTATTTCTCATATCCATTTCTAACTGCTATCTCTAATCAATTTTATTTTGTTGGCCACACTTTCTCTAATTATTATCTCTCTTTCTCACAGACTGTGAGATGAACATACACAAGTCTTGCGCCCGCAAGGTGGAGGAGGCTTGCATCGGCCAGTTGAACAAGAAGGAGGGAAAAGGTCGCGACATGAAGCTGACCTCCATATTGGGCAAGATCATGCCGGATGACACCAAGCGCAAGATGTCCCAAGTCAACCCGGCCCATAGTGAGTTTCAGAGCTTGTTTTAGTTGAGTTTTAAAGCTAGTTTTGAAGCTAGATTTAATGAGTTGTAGAGCTAGCCTTAATGTGATTACAGGGCTAGACAGCGATGGAGGGCTAGATTTAAAGGGAGAGGGTTAAATTGAGGTTTAGCTGCACTCATGGCTAGATTTAGACAAGTTTTGAAGCTGCAATGTCATCGTTTTATATAAATTTTTTTAGAACATGTTTTAAAACTATTCTGATCATGTTTTGAGAGAGAGAGAGAGGTAGAAGGCTTGACAGACACACAAACGGGTAGATAGACACATAGAGTGTTTGATAGACACACACACAGTGAGACATTCGATTAAAAAAGAAGGAAGGAAGAGGTTGTGATGTGAACCTGACCTCCACATTGGGTGAGATCATGTAGGACAATACCAAGCGCAAGGACAAGGACTAGATATAAAGAGAAAAAACTAGAGTTAGTATATAGAGCTGAGTTTGAATGAGATACAGGGATGGTCGGAAAGATAGAGAGTGAATGACAGAGAGATACAGATAGAGTGATAGAGCACAAGGACTAGATATAAAGAGATAGAAAGGTAGAGCTAGAGTTAGACTTTTGAGCTAGTTTTAGACATGTTTAGATCTTGATTAGATTGTGTATTGTCCTGGTGTTGTATATACATGTTTTGCAGCCATTTCAGACATGTTTAGAGCTGGATTTAAATGTTTTGAACCCATTTTGAAGCTGATTTATCGTTTTTACATTGACATGTTTAATATGTGTTTTGAACTTATTGTGAAGGTGTATTAATTGTGTATTGTGAGTTTTGTATAGATGTGATTTAGAGCTAGTTGTAGGTTGGTTTTGAAGCTGTACAGTCTTCATTTTGTGTAAAGGTGTTTTGAGCCTCTTTTGGACATGTTTTGAAGCTGTTTGGATCATGTTTTGATAGATAGAGAACTAGAAAGAGTAATAGAGAGATACAGTAGATAAACAGATGGGTATAAACTGCCAATCTTATATATAGTGGGCTATGTAGATGCACAGACAGATAAAGAGGTACGGTAGATTGGGAAGTAAGCACGTACAATGAGAGAGTGTTTTAATTTTATTTTGAGCAAGTTTTAAAGTGATGAAGGATTAGATAGAGATGTAGGCAAGAAAAACACAGGTAGATAAATAGACAGATAGACATACAGGCAAATTAACGCCAGGGTCGGTAGATTATTTTGATTGATGAATAGATGTAAATAGATAGGTAGATAGATAGATCACAGATGAATAGATATGATTAGATAAATTGTATGTGCATCTATATATTATCTGTCTATATGTTTCTAACTCCCTTTCTCTTTATATTTATGCCTCTATGTACTGACCTCTCATTACGTACCGTACCTATTCATCTATTCAATATCAATCTACATATCTCTTTTATTTGTCAATCACTACCTCCCACCCCCTGTCCCCCCATCCTTTCTCTAACTCTATCTCTCACTTTACAGTTGACAAGGCAAGATCCAGATATGAGGATTCAGTGAATAGCAGTGAGTCACATTTGGCCTCACTCAATGAGACTGACAGTAGTACAGGTAAGGGCACCGTGTTCAGTATTTGTATGAATGTATTACACACACAAAAACATACTCTACACATAAAGTAGATTACAGAAATGTTGGCCGTGCCTGCCTGGCATGATTCTGGGCAGAAATATTTAGAGCACAAAATTAATTAGTTTGAAGGCGTTGTTACCGTCTGTAAGCTTAATATGAAGTGAAAATTGATTTCTTCAATCTGTGTTTTTCCCTGGGCAACGACAGGTACCTGAGCTAATACATTAATAAATTGTTACAATAAATACATACTGTTACGAGAGGGGAATTGGGTAAAATGAGAATGACTATCTGACTATCGAGAATCAACACTTAGTTAAAGCAAGAAATATTAATAAACCCCTCTTGCAACAATCTAGATTCTATATTACTCGGTGTATAGCCAAACACGAAGTAAAACGATTAACAATTATTATTAACACTAAATAGTAGGACAAACACAATACAATAAATGAGAATTAAATCAGGTATTCCCGTACTATACCTCAAAGAACAAATTACTCACTCAACACTCGGAAAATACACAGTAAAAATAGAATTTACAATAGAATTACAAAAGCTCAGGTGGCCACACTAATCCACTGGGAAATGCACTGAACATTCACGGTAATAATAGCACTGGTAAATCACAATGAGAAATGAAACAGAAAAAAAAAAAAAATAATAATCACACAATATCAATAATCAAATACACTACTGAAAATGGGAATTCGCACAATTGCACTACAATTATAATGATGAAACTTCACTTAATTACTGAACAGTTAAGTTCTGAGTTATGACAGGGTCAAACACCTTACTTTAAATACTGGTAACAATTCTTTAGTTACTTTACTCACATAAATATACTTATATTGCCTTGGATGAGTTTACACACTGAAATATATGCAAGGAGAATCATAGAATAGTACTTAACTATACATAATATGTAAAACAGACATAACTACAAGCCTCCTCTGCAGACCAAAGCATGCACACCACCATTTGCTACCAAGTTATTCGAGTGTCTGATGAGGCATCATTCCCTGCCCCTTAATATACCAGTGGTGCGGACGTAACGTACCACCTCCCCCATGTCCCTATAATAGGTGGATGTAGACGAAGATTCACACGTTTGGGACGGACAAGCTCCCCTGATGTCCCTTTGGTCCCTGGGTGTAGACGAGAATTCACACATCCAGGATGCGGGAGTCCTTCTCACAGGGCTTTTCACAACGTTGATGTGGGAACTCACTAGGCTACACTTATACAACAAGCAATACAAAATACAATAAAGACATACAGGGCTTACATAACAATACAGCAATACCGTACAGACAATTATATGATAATCATTAAAGAAATGCTAATTCTTTCTCTTTTTCTCTTTAATTTGCAGGTAAGATAAAGTTTCCATTCGTACAGTGGCCCATTGGGTTCTCAGTATCGTGTATGGTGAGTGTTATAAATATATCTATTATCTATTGAAGTACAGTCGCGGCACATAGTCCTTGAACAGACTTCCCCTTACACCCTGGTCAAGTACTATGTGCTGCGACGGTACAATATTTTTTTTTTTATTTATTTATTTATCTTTATTTCTGTGCTGATGTATCTCTCTCTGCAGTATTGTATCTGTTTATCTTTCAATTCATATGTACTGTTCCTCTATCTTTAAAGTGGTCCATTTGGGTACTTGATAACGTGTTTGTGGTGAATATTGTGCGTATATTTTTGTCTGTGCATATAAAGAAGTGTTAGTATCCACACTATCATAAGATTGTGAATCTTTGTATTGACATGAATTTAAGAAACCAAGAATAAGAGCAGTAGAGATGAATATGCTGTGAAGTGCTTGCAGAGTCTGAAGAATTGACATGGTGAAAACTACTGAAACCTGTGAAAGGTGTGGTGTGAGCAAATCACTGTATCAGAGAGTGAAGGAAAGTGTTATGAGATGGTATGGGCACGTAGAAAGAATCGATAATACAAGGATGGTGAAAAAATGTATATGGGAGTGATTCAGGAGGGGTGGAATAGTATAAAGGCCCTACAAACAGTAACAGACCTGGTGTTTCTTGCGAGGCTGTCTCATTTTACTAAGCTATCTAATATATGAAGGTGGGGGAAAGTATAGGTAAGAAGGCGGCTCCTCCCCACCCACCACTCCCTCCAGCCAATACTGGCCTTAAAGGAAGAGATACCATGTAATATGGAAAAACTAGCATGGAATTTGTATAGGAGAGGTGGGAAAACACATAACCAATGCCAGTTTTACAAGATAGATGTTATGAGCTCCAATTTACTCTCAGTATTTTGAAAAAGATAAGAATTAGTTTAACATGTGAATGAGGTTTAGTGTGTCGGTTATGGTTCTGTCACAGATATTTCACGGGTGCATCAAACTAAGAGGTGTAGAGGTGAACCAACCGACTACTAATGAATACCCATATTTGCTCCTTCTGGATTGATTATTTGGCAACGAACAGTGCAAGATGAGGTTTGTTTATGGTTTCTGGTACAGGTATTTCACGGGAACATGTAACCGTGTGCAGATAATGGACAAGCCTGCCTCTAGTGAATACCTTTACAGTATATGTATTTGCTCCTTGCGGATTCATCATTTGGATACGAAATGTGCATGGGGATTGTTCACTAGGTATTTGTCTTTTTGTTTCTTGAATGTCTCGATTGTTTGACAGTTTACAACGTCTCTTGGAAGACGATGCCAAATATTTAGCACTTGGTTAAAAAATCAAATTTTTTGTTTAGAGTCAAAACACTTGCTAACTATCTTAAAGCCATTATTTCTTGTGTTATTTGTTTGGTCAATGGTAAAGTAATCATGAGCATCAAGTTTTTAAAAACTCTATTTGATCTTTGTGCCAGTGTTTTGTTAAGCTGAACAGGTTAAGTTCTTTGAAGTGTTCTTCATATGGCTTGTGCAGTATGGGGATCATTTTAGTTACTCTTTTTTGGATCTTTTCCAGTTTATCTATGTTTAGTTTTTAGTATTTAGTTAAGTTTATATTTGTACACAAAATTCAAGGTGGGGCAGGACGAATAAGTTGTAGAGGGGGATAATGATTTGTTCTGATTTTAACTCGAAAGTCATACCAATTAACCTTAACAGATTGTTTGCAGTTTTTACTATTTCAGTACAGTGTTGAGATGGTTTAATTCACTGGATACAGAACACCCAGGTCTTTTTTTTTTTTCTCTGCTTGAGAGTTGAACATCATTCATGGAGTAATTCCCGTTGTTATTTGTCATGTGAAGAACTTTACATTTCTCAACATTAAAAACTTCATCTGCCATTTACTTGCCTATTCAACCAGGCTGTTCTGATCATGTTGGAAGTTTTTGCCATTCTGGTGCTGACGTTATTTTACTGGCTATTTTTGTTTTGTCTGGAAATTTTGATATTTTACAAGTGAGTCCCTCATCGATAACATTTATATACGGTAGATAATGAAGAGTATGGGCCCTAAAACTGAAGCTAAGGAATTCCACTGTTCACTGTACACACCACTGATGCTTTACTGTTTATTACAACACATTGTCTACATTCTGATAGCCAGTCCTCAAGCCATGTATGTACTTTACTGGTAATGCCGTGTGCTTCTAGCTTTTTTATTAATTTTTTGTATGGGACTGTTAAAAGCTTTCTGGAAATTTATGTAGATTACATTGACGGCTCATGTTTTGTCAATGAAAAAATGGTACAATATAGTAAGGGATTATATAGAAAAGTGTGGAATAAGTATGAATGAAGCAAAAGAACTGGTCCTAAATAAACCAGAGTGGCAGAGATTCGTTGTTAGGAGGAGTTTATGTTAGGTCTGGCAACCCGGTTTTAACTAGACAGTGTATGGAATGGCTCTTCTCATCAAGGCTAAATGAAGGGACTTTGGTTGTGGAAGTATAAACTTGGGGGGAGCTGAGAATTTCGTGGCCTACATTGGGGGAAGTAAACGTGTGTGTGGCCTAGTTTTCTGTGTAGTTTGTCTCTTGTATCTGTATTCCATGATAATTTTTCCACCCCTGGCTATGAAAGTATTGAAGATTATCTATTTATCTGTCTCTATCCATATATTTTAATCTATTTATGTCAGTCTACCTATATATCTATCCATCTGTCTCCAAACCTTATCCATTTATATCAATCTATCTTATCAATCTAACTTTATCTATATATATTTCTGTCTATATATAAAATGGGCCATTGGGTGTTCGATAACTTGTGAATGGAGAGTGTTTCATACAGTATATATTTTATCAATCTGTGTCCATCCATCTATATATATATATATATATATATATATATCAGTCTACCGGAATATTAGTGTACTGTATTCTGTGTGTGTGTGTGTGCGTAGGGAAGTGGCCTTGTAATGGTGTATTCAGCCTCGTATCCCCTACGATACAGAGGGGAAGTGAGTGTTGGGCACCCCGCTCTCTAACAATGACCCAACTAAAGGCTAAAATTGCCTCGGAGCTTATCCCCTTGCCTGTTAGGAGTCCTGCTGTACTGAATGGCGCTAGAGCCTTCCCATCCCTTGAAATAGGGAAATGGTTATTGATGATTATTATGAAGATGATGATGCGTGTTTGTGTGTATGTGCGTGCGCGCTAATGTCTGAGGGAATGTGTATATATGTGTGTTTGAGAGAGAGAGAGAGAGAGAGAGAGAGAGAGAGAGAGAGAGAGAGAGAGAGAGACTTAACCATATTTGGATAATCTTTACACTTACCAACCAAACATCTGGCCTCACCTCTCTCTCTCTCTCTCTCTCTCTCTCTCTCTCTCTCTCTACTGGTTTTCTGATTGAGGCAGAACGTGATGTACTTTTAATTACGAGAGAGAGTGAAGGGAAAGGGGGGGGGGAAGGTAGTAGGAAGAATATAGCGAGATGGAAGGAGGAATAAGAAAGAGACACAGAGGTTGAACACATATTCGATAAATAGATAGATACAGAGATAGAGAAATTAGACAAATAAATAAGTAGATAGTTAGATAGAATAATAGATAGAAAGATTGGTACATTGATAGAATGATATAATTGATAGACCACTCGAGAGGCAAAGAAGCGAATATTTAGTTATTACAAATCCTATTCAACCAGAGTGGACAGTTATGTGTAAGTGAAGGGTGGTCGTCTGTCTTGGGTTGGACAGGTGAGTTGATGAGATCATGTCCACGTCAAAGTATAAATAATTAAGGGAGAAGAAATAAATGGTGTGGAATTAAACTGCATGTGTAAGATACAGCAGAAAAAGTAAATGGTGTAAAAATAAAATCAAACAGCATGTGTAATTATGTGAAAGAATGTGTTCACTTTACATTCAAAATGGGGATGAAACTGCATTTTTTCTGCTGACATGATTTTAGAATTTAGATACAAATATTAAAGTAAAACATTTGAACCTTAAAGGATTTTTAGAGGAAGATATTATTTGGTGTGGACAGCTTTTACTATAAGTCACTACTCGGGGTGGACGACATCAATAATGGTTGATGAGCACTGCTTTAAACAATGTACAGAAATAATAATAAACTGTTTGTAAGAAATAGCACAACAATACTATACTATGTTTACTGAACCATACCATTAACTTCGGTATTGCTGTTATGTAATCACTCATTGTTTGTTTTCTCGTTAGTGTATATGGTAATTAAGTACCGGGTATCCTATGGACGGAGTTTGATCAAACTCCACAGGATGATTGGGCATTATGAAACCTAGAAATGATTACACTTTACTGACTCGGGTAAAATAAAAACAAGGTCTGGCATGAATGAATATGATTTACGTTATTGTATTGTTAAAGATTAAGGGCGATTTATGGGTTGTTAAAGCCGTGGACTTTCATTAGGAAGTTGTGAAGGTTTTCGCTTGATGGAATGACGTTATAGTATTGAATAAAATTTTCCCAGAGGCCATCAATAACGACTTCATTAATGAACTCAGCCTTGAACTGGTTAATCCATTTAGGGTATTGATGTTAGTTATGTTACCTGGTTTGACCCAATATAAAACTACGACTTTGACACTAAAATAAATAGAAAGTTACACACACACACACACACACACACACACACAGAATACAGAATTACTTTGAAATAGAGGTTAGGCCTTTCCAATTTCTACTTACAATTCTACTTACATCCTTATAGACCTACATGCATACAAACCTACATACCTACCTACATACATAACATGCATGAATATAAATTATGTACGTATAGAGATATAATTTTACTTACTTATAAAAATACTGTATTCACTTACAATAATACTTTCATTCGTACTTACATGTCAGTCTATTCATATACTTACAAATATACGTACTTACATATTTACATACAAACCTACTTACACTCTTGTATTTCTACCTTCTTTGCTCAATTTTGGAAAGATTGAAAAATAGATAAAGATAGATATATATCATTTGATAGATAGATACATGAATAAAGATCGATAGATAGGTAAATATATAGATGGATAGGTTAATGGATTGAGAGAGAAATAAATGGATAGAGATAGATAAATGAAAAGCTAAGTAATATTGTTTATGTGTGAGTGTGTATGTACTATCAAAGACAAAAGTGGTGTCGTTAAAATTTGTGAAAACATATGATAAAGAGCTAACCATACTGGGAATGGACGTTATTGTGGTGAGGTTTTCATTATGTTTCACGAGTTATATCAAATAATCGGACAAGACAACGAACGACACGACTTATGTCTTTGATAGCAAGGTAAATATAGCTACTATATTATTTTACCTTGTTTGATAGTACAGTCACTCCCAAAAAGTGTGTATACGGAGGGTTAGAATATATAGGAGAAGAAACAGGACCACGGTACTGTACGAGATAGGCCAGAAAGTCCCATTAGCACGACGTGAGTGAAGGACAGAGATATATGGATAAGGAAAGGAAAGGAAAGGAAAGAGTTTAAGGTTCACATCTCTAAAATTCTTCGTCCCACGTTGTCACCATATCGAAGCACGGAATCGTAAAGATGCTGTTTTCACTCCTTGTACGGGTGTGTGTGTGTGTGTGTGTGTGTGTCTTTGTTTTTATATGCGTGTACCGTACGCGCGTGTGTGAATGTGTGTGTGTGTGTGTATGTACAGTCGGTAGCATAAGTTCGCTGCATTTCTTCTCCCTGCGAACGTATAAGTCTAATGATGTTGTAACACTATTGATATGTAGAGATGACAGATATATTTCTCATAGGGTAAATTATATATGTTGTTAGAATAGAAACTGGTTCAGAATATAACATTATTTGGTTTATATTAGCATTATTAAGTACATGGGATGGACGCGAATTTATGCTGCAGACTGTATGTATGTATCCATCCCTGTTTATGTATGTATTGGTTTGTATCTATGCACTTGTATATGTGTGTTTGTAAGAGTTTATGTGTGCATGTGCGTATATATGAGTTTTTTTTATAAATTTGTGTATGTAAGAGTCCATGTCTGTATGTATGCCTGTATGGGTGCGTATGTGTATATCGGAATGTATGTATACTTATGTGTGTATGTGCATGAGAGAATGTACGACTTGTGCGTAAATGTATATGTCAATGTACACATGTCTATGTATGCTTGTATGTACGTATTGTGAGTATGTTAGCCGGTGTGTGTGTGTGTGTATGTATTACTGTATGTGTCCATATCGCTGTATGTATGCCTATGTATGTGTTCGTGTATGTATTCGTGTGCGTGTATATGCGTGTGTGTGTGTGCCTATGTATTCATGTGCGTGTATGTACGTATCCCGCTGTGTGTGTGTGTGTGTGTGTAGGTCATCTACCTGTGTCTACCTTATAAGGTTCGGGTAATTACTAACTGTGCTACCTCTCTCTCTCTCTCTCTCTCTCTCTCTCTCTCTCTCTCTCTCTCTCTCTCTCTCTCTCTCTCTCTCTCTCTCTCTCTCTCTCTCTCTCTCTCTCTCTCTCTCTCTCTCTCTCTCTCTCTCTCTCTCTCTCTCTCTCTCTCTCTCTCTCTCTCTCTCTCTCTCATACATATACACACACGCGCGCGCGCGCTTCTAGCAGGAATCAGATTTAAAAGTCATGTTTCTTAAATATTTCATTATCGTTCATTGTCACAGCGATACATGTAAAATATACATAGGTTGATGTGTCTGTGTCGCAGTGGTTAGCTGGCTAGTGTTACCCGAGAGGTCCAGCAGGAGTAGGTAGGGTGCTGATGGACAGTCCCCTCACATCCAATGCCTCTGTGAGCAATAGTAAAACGTGTAGGTAGTGAAAACCCCGCCCAAACAGACATCTGATCTTCACCCATCAACCAATGTATAGTGAGGAAGTCCACTAGTTGCAGCGGTATGGTATATATCCTTCCCTACAATTGAGAGGGTTGGTGTCAGGAAAGTCATTTGCCCGTAAAACCAGTCTGCTGAAACCATATCGTCACATCGACCCCACATAGAACTGGGACAAGATATAGAAGATATACTTTATATACTATTTATGTATGAATGTGTATGTATTTTGTATGTTGAGAGGGAGAGGGAGAGGGAGGGAGGGAGAGAGAAGCAATGAGTAGAATTTTAAATCCTTGCAAATTTCGTTCTTGCAAAAAGAGAAAGGACGTCATTGAAATGCAACTCTACTGTCTATTTTCTTATTTATCTATCTATCTGTCTGTCTTTTTGTGTCAATCTGTGTTTAATTTCTGTGTCGATGTCTGTGACTACAATATCTATCTGTACTGGTATATCTATATGGTAATCTGAATATAGTGTCTGTCTGTATTTTGAAGGCCTATATTATATCTATATACCTTTATCTATCTGTAGGCTATGTCTGTTTATCTATATCTATTTCTTCTTATAAATATATGTCAGTATGTATATATGTATCTGTCTAATTCATCTATCTATCTGTGTGTCCAATTATCTGTATCAGTATGGGTATCTACCTGTCTGTAACTATGTTCTATTGTTATATATTATCATCATTAGTGTCCGAGGTGATCAGGCATATACACTCCTGGTTCATAATACTGTAATAGCTACATGGAGTTGCCAGTAAAGGGGCTTATGTGCATACAGAACTCGGGGATGTTGTGGTATTGTACGGACTGTGGCAATCCGATATAAGAGAACACGTGGGTGAGGAGGGTGTCAGCTACAGAGATTGTGGTGTGTTTCATATCATGGCAAGCTATACCACAAAAACTCCATAGGCGTCAACAAACGGGATTGTTGTCTTCTTTTGGTTGGGAAGAAGCCAATGACATTCACTAGTAACTACCAAGATTTAAAGGGCACAAGATTACCGATCATCCCCATGCAGGGGGTGAGTGATTTTCTTCCCTAGTGTGCTGTGGTGACTGGTTTCATCAGGGTAGAAGGGTGAGGGGTTCAGGACTCTATTGTGAAAGCTTAAAGGAGGAGCATTTTTTGTTTGTTTGTTTGTTCTGGGTGGATCCAGTTTTGGCATGTATTGTAGTCATAAGTTTGGTGGCCACTTTTAGTTCTTCTGCTATTTGGTCTGATGGGGTATACAAGTCTCCCATTTGGATGAGCTTGGAGAATTTGTTGAAGGTCCATTGGGTTTGGGAGGATGGCACTTACGTATCCTGTACGGTCCATATGGTAACTTGAGAGATGACTGTGTAGCGGCAGAATGGCAAGGAATAATCTGGGAAGGTGACGACAGGGGCAAAGATGAACCACTCATTCAGGGTGTGGAAGGCTTGGAGGCTCTTGTTGATCTAGATGAAAGGTTCCTCTTTATTTTTGTGGAATTGTGTAGGGGTTTGGCTGTGAGAAAACAGCCACGCAGACTGCCTGTTGCACTAGGCCAACCCTAGAAAGACACAGACATCTTTGGGAGGGGGGATGACTACTATGAGTTGTATATTCCTGGGGTCAGGTGTTGCCATCCATTGAGATGATGTGTCCCAGTCAGGTGATTCGTCTCTTGAGCCAGGGTACAATTAGCTGGCCTAACTTTGAGCCCTGTGGCTCCTATTCGGTTAAAATCTTGCTTCGTCATAGTAGGTGCCTAAGTGGTCGTTCCAGTTTCTGCTAAAGATGATGACATCGTCCAAATAAGCTAGGCAGGTTTCCCATGCCAGTACTCTTAAGATGCTGTCCATCAGCCTAAATGTGGCAGAGGCATTGCATTGCCTGAAGGGGAGTACGTTGAACTTGAACAGGCATTCCTTACTGATTGAGAAAGCTGCCTTTTATTGGTGGTGGACATCTAAGGGGACCACCCAATATCTGGAATGTAGGTTGAGGGTAGAAAAATAGGCTACCCTGTGTAAGGAGGTGAAAATATGTGTGAAAATATGATATTGTTTAACCTATGGTAGTCCACATGAGAGCTGGTGGACCAGTCTGTTTTCATCCTGGATGGAGAAAAATCATTGGCTGACTGAGGGGGAAATGATACTAATGTTGAGTATCTCGAGGAACTAGCAGTCTTCCTCTTGCTACTGGGTGGGGTTCTTCCATTTTGAGGGTTGACATATGGCCAGCCCTGTAACGTTAATTTTGTGGTCATGGAAAGCAGTCTGGCCAATGCCTGTGGGTCCTTTTGCAAAAATGTCTTGGTTGGTGAGGAGGAGCTGTCATAGCCCCATTTGTTGTTCAGGTGTGGGATGGGGGGGGGGGATATAGATGGGGATCTGAGGACGATAAACGTATTAAATTTACATTGGTTTATATATAGTCAATATTGCAGCGTCAACATCACACACGGCTATACCAGCTGAACACATATATCCGTCTTTCTTCCCTCGCATAGATAGGTAGGTATTAGGAGTCTCCTAATTAGGGAAGATAAAGGATTAATGTCACTTCTAAGTATGATATGCATGTGCTCAACGTAATGGAAGAGTTTGAACATCTTGAAGTAAATGAAAAGGAAGAAAGAAGACCACACTGGTCCTGGAAGACACTAATACGATAAAGAAAGAGATGCAGCGAAGGAACAGCAAGCATTGAGAAAATAAAAGGAAAGAAAGGACGATTGAAGATTTTAATTGGAATGGAAGGGACGCCAAACCTTTTAATGTATCTTAAAATAGTTAAAATATTACCTTATTATAAAATTTAGCCTTCCACCACCTATTTAGTATTGTAAGATATTACATGTAAAGCTAATTTTGTTACTCGACATCAGTTGAGTTATTTTCTGATTAATTACATTGGTTACATTGATTAATTACACTGGTTACCAAAGGATAGTGATTTGTAGTGGATAGTCTTAACTACCCAATGATCACTCTGTCTCTTCTCCTCCCTATCTCCCCTTCCCACCTCCCATCACTCCTTCAATCTACTCCTCCACATTCCCTCCTCACGCTCCTTCTCACCACCTTCATCATCATGATCAATTCATTATTATGAAAGCAAGACGTGAAAAGATATGATGTACTATTTTGTGTACAATTTCATTTCATGTAATATGGCAGGACTCCTTGTTACTTTGATAAAGTCATCCGGGAATATTGTCTAAGCCAGACATTCCGACGCCAGGGTCAGACAACCAACCACCAGTGTCGAAGTGAGCAGTGTCCGAGAAATCGAAATAATTTCATGCGCCCACAATGTATCAGAGTCACTCTCCCTATCACAACTACTCTCTCCATCTCACTCGGTAGTGAGTGGTTCGCATCATGATCACACGTGTTTCGGGATTCAAATTTCTGGGTAGCTCAACATTGGCAACGCTAATTCCTAAACGCGGAAGTGGAGCCAACTGTACCAGATACATGTGGGTTTTCTGCCTTTAGTTCCTGTTGTCTACCACGACGTAAGGACGACTTGAGCAGTCCTTTTCCTCGAGTCACTAAACTCAGTCTTTTAGTGTCCAGAGATGAGAGTACTTTGGTCAGCTCTGCTTCAGGAGATCACTTAGAGCCAATCCCACCTGCTGGCTCCAAGGACAGAGATGTGTTGAGCCATCCCCATAGGACTACTTTAACCCAGTCCTCTTCATATTGTAGTCAGGGCACTTCAGGCCTCCATCTTGAAGGTCACTTTGAGCCAAACCAGAAATGTCAGTGTATGACATGGGTGCATCCAGTGACCCCCTATTGGGACAGTATTGAACATGTCCAATATCCTAACCTAACCTAACTGGTGGTGAGGTGCCCGCTGCTATGTGGTTTCCATCGTAGAGGGGCGGCCAAGTGAGGTTTTGTTTTGGTCATTCTGTTCTCGTATGGAGCTGATAGGAATATGTACAGGGGAGTGGAGGATAGGTAGAGTTTGACAAACGGGTGAGTAAAGGGTGGTTGGATCGATGGTGGATGGACCAAGGGTAGGTAGGGTTGGTACAGATTGGTTGGTGGTAACTGTGACAAACTTTCATATCAGCTGATAAGGGTGACTGTGACAACATTCTGGTTGATGAGGTAAGTGTGGATTCTGACAGTTTTCACTTATCTTCGACCGTATTTTATAGTAATAATAATTACAATAATAATAATCATATACATTTTTTTTATTAGTATTTAAAGGCATAAATAATATGGACTGCAATAATTATTTCACTATCGACCAATTATATTACACGAAAGCAAACGGTTGAAATTGGCTTCCCCGTAACATAATAGACTGAAACACCATAGACAGTTTCAAACATCGTTTAGATAAACACCTTGCGTCTAATCCCCGACTAACAGCCTTTATTAATGAATAACTTTTCTGAATTCGGGTGCGAGTTCATCCAATTTCACCTACTTTCTGCCTTTCCTATAAAATTTCCTGGGTTGTATTCTGCCAACCCCACAAGGTGATTATTTCTGACTTGTTTCCCAGTGGTGGGTGTGGGAGAGAGCACTCGTCTTTGCTATCCCTGTCTACGACTATCAATGAGGAGTAATATTATATTCTCTAACAGTAATCCTCAAATCAGGTCACCTCGTGTGGACCGTAAGGTCTGTTGTGGTCTGTGTATCTATGTAACACACACACACACACACACACACACACACACACACACACACACACACACAACACACACACACACACACACACACACACACACACACACACACACACACACACACACACACCACACACACACACACACACACACACACACACACACACACACACACACACACACACACACACACACACACACACACACACACACACACACACACACACACACACACACACACACACACACACCACACACACACACACACACACACACACACACACACACAACCACACACACACACACACACACACCCACACACACACACACACACACACACACACACACACACACACACACACACACACACACACACACACACACACACACACACACACACACACACACACACACACACACACACACACACACACACACACACACACCACAAACACACACACACACACACACACACACACACACACACACTCACACACACACACACACACACACACACACACACACACACACACACACACACACACACACACACACACACACACACACACACACACACACCACACACACACACACACACACAACACACACACACACACCACACACACACACACACACACACACACACACACACACACCACACACACACACACACACACACACACACACACGACACACACACACACACACACACACACACACACACACACACACACACACACACACACACACACACACACACAACACACACACACACACACACACACACACACACACACACACACACTCACACACACACACACACACACACACACACACACACACACACACACACACACACCACACACACACACACACACACACACCACACACACACACACACACACACACACACACCACAACACACACACACACACACACACACACACACACACACACACACACACACACACACACACACACACACACACACACACACACACACACACACACACACACACACACACACACACACACACACACACACACACACACACACACACACACACACCACACACACACACACACACACACACACACACACACACACACACTCACACACCTCTCTCTCTCTCTCTCTCTCTCTCCTCTCTCTCTCTCTCTCTCTCTCTCTCTCTCTCTCTCTCTCTCTCTCTCTCTCTCTCTCTCTCTCTCTCTCTCTCTCTCTCTCTCTCTCTCTCTCTCTCTCTCTCTCTCATGTAACCTAATTTGAGCAAGCTAATTGACCTATCCTCATTATAATCTCTCATTATTCTCTCTCTCTCTCTCTCTCTCTCTCTCTCTCTCTCTCTCTCTCTCTCTCTCTCTCTCTCTCTCTCTCTCTCTCTCTCTCTCTCTCTCTCTCTCTCTCTCTCTCTCTCACTCTCTCTCTCTCTCCTCATGTAACCTAATTTGAACAAGCGAATTGACCTATCCTCTCATTATAATCTCTCTCTCTCTCTCTCTCTCTCTCCTCTCTCTCTCTCTCTCTCTCTCTCTCTCTCTCTCTCTCTCTCTAATCAGTCACATACTAAAGTCGTGTCACCCTCTACTGCTTCACTTTGGTTTGTGAGATATATATATTCTAGAATGAGGAATTACAGCTGCTTCTATAGAGCCTTTTCTTGCCAACATCAACTCTCATCTCAACATGAATCTAACTCTCCCAAGTGAAGCAGGAGAGGCGACAGAACTTTAGCATGTGACTGTACATACACATATAGACTCTATCATTATTAATTCTGCTCAGGTAATTAATTGGTAACTGGATGCAATAATGAGGAATAATTATATCACTTATTTACTGTTCTAAGAGTGAGAAACAGAAGATAGACCAATTAGGAGAGTGATTCAACTATCAACACGAACCCAACATATATAACATGACTGATAAAACAGAATATCAATTGAAAGAAATGCTAAAAGATACGAAGGTTATAATTTGTTGCACTGATATATTAACAATCGCTATATATATAATTATATATCCATTTAATGTATTCCTTGCTTCAAACCCTATATTATATTACTATTGTTTTATTGACTTTTAGAGGGGTATGGTACAGTGTTGGCCACCTTTATTTTTTTTATTAATCTGGTCCTGTTTCATGCATATAATTTGAAGGAGTCAAGGCGCTTTAATGTACAGTCACGAGCACTAATAAGTATTCAAGTGTGCTTCGAATACCTAGAGACAGTAAATAAAAGGCACAATAACATCTCCATTGGCATTATTTCGTTGATGAATTGGACTGTTCAAAACCTTAACCAAACCTGTATACTTATTAGTGCTTGTGACTGTATACCAAAAATAGTCTATACGGTCCTTTAAGTTTGGTGGTTTCTGATATTGCTTGGTCTATTTACTGCTCGGAGTATTAAAGTTGTCAGATAATGATCCGAACTCCCTTACATTACTCAGAAGCAACACCCGAGTCTGTCACCAGTATATAGTCATAACATATAGCTTTTTTCCCTCCTTTCATGTTGCATTATAATATTAATTAATAATCTATGTCTATATATCATAACTACCCAATCCCTCTATTTGTCTAGTTCGGTACACGATGGCGTTACAGCCAGGCCAGTCAGTCTTATACTCGTATACTTGTAATGTGTTTAGTGTTAAACCTTCCTTGAGTCATAATGTTTCCAAATATTTAGGTTAAGGGCTGGTAAAATGAAAATTGAGGAAGTAGTTTTTAACAGACAGACAGAAAGTGCTCTGTAGATAGTCAAGTCGATATTTTCTACGATTTATAAAAGTTTTGAAGGTGTCCCACAGTGAGATCCATAAGACAACACTCAGTACCCCAGATTTCACATGTATAAGTGTTGTTGTAAGTGTGTCTGATGTACAGTCACGAGCACTAACATGTATACAGTTTTGGTTGAAGCTTTGAACACACTCCAATTCACCAACTAAGTAATTCCAATGGAGATCTTATTGTTCATTTATTTACTGTCTCTAGGTATTTGAAGCACACCTGAATACTTATTGGTGCTCGTGACTGTGCAGTTGGCCACAGGAATTCTTAAACACAGGCTATATGGAAAGAGAAGTCATTATCCTGGAGAGTACCTGCAATAAATGGATCTACCAAGTGACTCGGTGATTGCAAAACAACAAACCTAAAAATAATGTTGTATTGCAGTTACATAGTCTGAAAATTTCTATATAAAGTAAACTCTCGAAAACAACAGCGTCTGTACGAAGTCTTGTGATTGACTTTACCGTATGATGACTATAACTGACAACCTTTATGTTTTATTTTTATCTCGTGTACAGTCGGCGGCAAAAGTCGTGTCACTTCACTTAGTGTTTCTTGAAGGATAACATAAAGAATAATCATGGAACCAACACATTCTCCATAAAGTATTATAATAATATCCAGGGAACAAATTAGTAAATTATTCTGGGTTTTTATTTTACGAGCCTGTGTAACTTATATTTCCATACTGTAGTTCATGACTTGGCAGATGTGGCGACACGACTTTTGCTGCCGACTGTACTTTGCATCTAGTATCGTGTATTAACATAGGAATAATTATGTTGTTTCTGGTAATGATTTAATGTGTGTTTTATACTGTATAGGGTACATAAATTGTGCCAGTCATTATGAAGTCAAACATACCCTACATACACATACCCACTACTCACGTCCGTCGTTACAATACCAATATTTATTCAAACATAAACATTTATGCTTGTAAAAGGAGACTAAAAGGGGCTTTCACTATTCCAACTATCCCTTTTTTCCATCTGTTACTTTTTGTGCTTACTGTCCCAACTCTCAATCACCTTCCTGGGGCCCCATATAACCACGCTGTTGAGGCGCCAAATATCAATAAATCAGTCGTTCATAGACAATTACGTTATTGCTGCAAAGTTGTCATATCTGGACAGGAGGTACACTCGTAAATTAGCGACCACGTCCCCAAATGTTTATGTCATCTGAGCTGGTAACGCAGTGTGGGGAAGGAAGGTGTCATTGTAAGTGAAAGATTGTATCATGTCACTCTACTGTGTTCCACCTACTCTGATTCCTCCCCAAATAAATGTTACCAGCTCAAATGGCATAAACATCTAAGTACGTACGTGGTCGCGAATTTACGAGCTCGGGTGTACCACAAGGGATAAATGATGAAGTAACTCCTTCAGGCAATTGTTGTACTCTGTGTAGTCTATATACATACACATACGTACCATATTTATATATAATGACACTCATTCACATAATTCATAGTCATATACTTAAAGATATCTGTGTGTGTATCTACCTACCTGGCTAACTACATTATCTTCCATCCTCTCTCTCTCTCTCTCTCTCTCTCTCTCTCTCTCTCTCTCTCTCTCTCCTCTCTCGTGTTGACAATGTATGACAATGAAAGAATTAAGAAACATGACTTTTCAATCTAATTATTTCTTTAATTATGAGAGAGAGAGAGAGAGAGAGAGAGAGAGAAGTGAGAGTGAGAGAGAAAGACTATATATGTATGTGTATTTATTGTTATGTATCTGTGCGTATGTTTTACATGTATGATCTGTGTAAAGAGTCGTGTGACAGAGTGGAAGTGTAGAGGCTTAAATATAGTTTGAATGACGTTCTGAGAGAGAGAGAGAGAGAGCAACGCTGTGTACACACACACACACACACACACATACACACATACACACATATATGCGTATCCTCGTCCCCAAGAGAGATATTATTGGATAAACACTTTGAAGAACTATTTAGTTGGTAGTCTTGCTCTGTCTAAGACTAACTGAAAATCTTCTCTGATCGATAATTATATAACTGTACTGGATATCATCTCAGCTGGGGTTGGAAAGTCGTGGATGTGGCACCTATGTACGGTACTGTTTGTTTGGTCACGTGTCATTGTAGAGCTGTATCTGTGTCATTGTAGAGCTGTATCTGTGAGACTTATAATAGAAGCTTTGATCACCCATTGTGGAGTTACGGACACATGAAACAGACATACCGTACTTGAAACGAGCCCTGCATCGAGCTTATTGTGGGACGAGACTACATGTACAGCCACAATCAAATAACCACCAACACTCTCCTTCCATCCTGCAAATATATCAGTATTTTATCTAATTATTGTCATGCAACACTTGACGTCAACTCAACCCCCTCAATTATTACTATGAGGTGCTGCAAAATCATACACGTGTTGTTCTTTATTACCAAGATATTTACTACGATGGAAGAAAGTGTCGGTGGATATTTGATTGTGGCTGTACAGTGGCCCATCATACCATATTATGCACAACAAGAGGCCCGTGGCGAGTGTGTTTGTTTCTCATGTCCGCAACTGTACATACGGTTAATTCATACGCTGTTCTTTATTTTTATTTTGTATATTTTTTGTTTGTCATGGGAAGCCAGCTAGATCAGTACAGCGTTGGTGTTACCTGACGATTTTCAGCTGAGATTAAGTTAAAGATGAGTAGTGAATGGCACCTTGATGTGTGAGTTGCCTTGTGAGTGTCATCGTAAATGGATGTGTTCTTGTCACTTGGCTAGATAAAAAATTAAGGGGATCGTACATACTTTTGGTACATTGGAGCACCTGATTCCTCCAAAGTATACCGGAAAACAGGACTAGATGAACAATAATAATAATGTTGCTTGAAATTGTTTGGAGGAATCAATTGCTTCAGATTTACTAAAACTGTACTTCCCCCTTAAAAGCCGGAGGTGCAATGATTTTGGCTGGAGTACCTGTTTTCGCCAGTGTACAAGTTATGCCTCACTACTCTCACATTTACTGTATGCCACTATTATATCCAAAGGGTAAATTTGCACCGGAGTAAGAAAAGAGTATAGTTATCTTGGCGTTGGTGTGATGTTATCAAGTCTCTCAGCCAATCACAGAGATGCTTTCAGAATGCATCAACAAATCACTTGGCAGTGGAGCCCAGTTAAAAGTTGTAATGATTTCAAGTAACACTGGTAACTCGCTTCACAAACCCACAATCATGGTTATTCTCACGAGTGTAGTAACTATACTGCTATCTATGGCACACTTGATGGTAAAACAATTAGGTTTGTAATTAATAGGACAAGTGCAATGCTTTACTTCATGCTGCATTTTACTTTTTTCTCCACAATTGTTTTATTCCTTTGCACTGATGGAGTTGGTATTTCTATTCAAGCCCATAAATAGGATAACAGTCACATAACCAGTGACAATGTTGTTATTAGTTATTATGGTTATAATTATGACCAGGAAACTGGCAAAATTTAAGTAAGAATATAGATATCAACTTATGAAGACCTAATCACGTACAAAAACTCGTCATCTAGTAGGCTGGTCATTGCGTGTCAAGGACTTGTGTATTGCCTTATGAATTGATAATCACTTAGGGAGTGTGGATGAATGTCTATCAAGCCTTTTTCTCATTGCACGATCATTGTATAATGCAGCCCACAATGGTGAAAAACATGTTATAATTATGACCATTAAAGTTAACGCTGAAGACTACTAACCTTTAAATTGGCACTGAGAGGTGTGTAATGCGCTGGATGACAGGTGTGGTCTGGTATAGGATGCTCCAATCAATGAGAATATAGTAGGAATATTAAAGTTGCTAACTTGAGCGATACATACCACATTATAACACAGAACATGTATTCTTCACTAATCCGATAGAATGTATTGTACTATTAGTATTCACCTTGTTACTCTTCTCAATACATTTGGTGTTGGCTGTGTGTCGTGTCTTGTACAGTTGCGGACATTATGAAACAGACACACATAAAACGGAGCCCCTCATTGAACATAAAGTAGGATAAGACGTGTTCAGATGCTATTCTATGTTTGATAAGGGACATTTTGATGTGTGTTTGTTTCATGAATACACAACTGTACACTCGCAATCCACTATCCCTAGCCCACCTAAGTCGAAGCCCGGGATCTGAAGCAGGCAGTTTCTAGACGACAGCCCACCCAAAGCCTCCATTGGTTCGAAGTGTGTGTGTGTAGGGGGGTGGAGGGGGAGTGTGATGGTTTGGGTGGGCTGT